>JAYMTC010000514.1:0-11656 GCA_036897605.1 Melianthus villosus
AAATTAGTTCACCTTGTTAAATTTTTTCAATCAATCCAATAGTCTTTAATTTTTAAATATAAATTTTTAAAGACAACATATTCACCCCCCATGGGCATCACACATGTTTATACATATTTATACACATTTAAGACATTATTAAGATTCATATTCGTATATATTTGGATACACGACACGAACCCGACATGTTAACACATTTTGACACCCATAATATCTTACACTCAAGATGAATTTAGTTTCAAAATGAAGACTTTTTAAATTACTCTCTTAACTAAAATATTCATGAATATATAACTAATAATCTTATTAAATTCTTCAAGGACAATTATAAAAATATTTCGTAATTCAAGTTCTTCTTTGAAATTTTATTCCCATTTTCGAATTACAAAAGAAAAAAAAGTGATAAACTTATAAAAAATTATTACATGTTTCCAAATTATTTAGATCTAACATATATTTTCATATACAATAATTTTAACCTTAGAAGACTTGTTATTAAGATAAAGTTTGAGGTTAACGTAAGTACTAAATTGAAATTTATCACATGAGACTTAAACATACGCATATTTATGAATCAAATTTTTTTTTGGTAATTTTTTTTTCTGCACATATCATGCAATGATGATAGCAAATAATGAGATAAATTGAATATGTATAAGTAAAATTATTATATTGTAACATAAAAATATAAAATAAGAATTACGTATCTCGATTATTATATATAAAAAACATAATGCTAGGCGATCCAATTATACACGTGGATTTGAGTATGTTTTTAGCTTTGGTGTAACTTAAATCCTATCGGTATAAAGATAAATATAAATTATTAAAAAATAAGTTTGCAAGAGAAGTATATATATAAAAGTTTTGATAAGGCATTTGATAATACAAGTCATGATTACCCATAAGAATTCGCGAACACGTTGCTTCTTAATGGACGATCGTCACATAAATAATGCTTAAAATTGTTAAGCTATTCATGTTTAAAATAGTTTATGAAATAAGACGATAATAAATTGTAAAACATCTAATACAAATGTTATACATGTTCATATTTTAATCACAGATTATAACATCATGAAACCTAGAAATATATTATTTCCAGTGGAAAATGAAAGATATTATGTGGTTTTAAAAGAAAGTAGTTTTACATTTACTTTTCACAAAATATATTTTCTCATGGATAATTTATTTTAAAGAAGTTCAATTTTCACATTAAAAGTCCTTACAAAATATGGTGAATATGATAGATAATGAAGTAATTGCACAATGAGCATGCCATATAACAAATCCTATTACATTAAATGTCAGTATATGTAATACAAGATATTTTTTACAGACAATGTCAATTTGTAATAATTATTAATCATAAAACTTAATAAATAATGTTGTACATATTCTCTTATAATTCCGATTACATTCTCTTATAACTTTTTTTCAAACCACACGTGTATTCCTATTCTATGTTGGAGATAGACATTCCCTTATCATTTCGATTATATATACATTAAATTTAGTTTTTAAAAGCTAGCAAGCCCATACATGGCCCAAATGCAACAGCATGATCAAACTAGGCCCCGGTAATCATGCATCTCTCCCGCTTAACAATTTATGGGTTGGGCCATCGTGAATCCACCCGATGAGAACTCGAAAATGGAGCATCACCCATCACAGCACAGGCGATATCTTTCCGCTGCAGCCATTTGCGTGTTGTTGACATCAATCTATCGGTGATATTCAAAACCAACTGCGTTACAATTGGGAGGAACCCTACCGAAGAAAGGTGACTCAGATCCACCAAGTCATCTGCATACTGAAAATAAGATCAACTATAATCCTTCCTTCACTTTGATGATAAGTACTTCTTACTGCGATTAGACATTTTCTAGTGAATCATGGGAGCGAGTCGGAAGCTGCAAGGAGAGATTGATCGCGTTCTTAAGAAAGTCCAGGAAGGTGTTGATGTATTCGACAGCATCTGGAACAAGGTAATGGTGCCAAATATTCAATTCAATCTTTGCATTGTAATTAGGTTTTGTTTTGGGGATCATTATACGATTTTGTAATTTTTTTGGTGCTTTAGGTTTATGACACAGACAATGCGAATCAGAAAGAGAAATTTGAAGCAGATTTGAAGAAGGAAATCAAGAAACTTCAAAGGTACAGAGAC
This sequence comes from Melianthus villosus, assembly GCA_036897605.1. Taxonomy (NCBI): domain Eukaryota; kingdom Viridiplantae; phylum Streptophyta; class Magnoliopsida; order Geraniales; family Francoaceae; genus Melianthus; species Melianthus villosus. The sequence goes on from JAYMTC010000514.1 coordinate 2,171, forward strand.
CAGATTAAAACATGGATTCAGTCCAGCGAGATTAAAGATAAAAAGGTCAGTGTCTTTATTTTTATGTTCTCTAGTTGTAAGCTGAAGGCCTTGTAATACATTCTCTACTGTTAATGTAGATTTTATGAGCTCACTCAGTTGCAGCCAGCCAGCTTCATTTATCTTCATTTTGGCCTTCCTGATATGATTTAGCTAAGTATGTGAGTGACAATTTATGAACAAAGTGTAGTAATTGGAGTTTGTTAAGTTAGTTGGATTCTACATATGTAGGATATAAAAAGTAAGATATATCATCCATTTGAAAATTGTGTTATATGATGGTTTATGAAAATGTGAAGAAATATGTGTTGAATTACAACTGGTGGGACATAGTAGGATAGATATTACGCTTAAAATAAACTGAAGTATACTCTTTTCCACGTCTAATTCTGTCGGATGCATTAAACATGCCTAAATACATAAATATACTTTTGTCTTAATTTTGTGGAAGGTTTCTCAATTTGTTCAGTACATTGCGTAGCATAAAGTTGTAACAAAAGTTTGATCATAATAGATGGGGTTGTTTGATTATTTTTTTCTCATTCTAAAAGCACATCTTAATAGCTTTTACGTCAGTCAGTGGTCAGATTATCAATATTTATCATTTTATGGCATGGGAAAAGTCATATTGATAAACTGAGTGCAGGTTTTGTAAATACATATTTGTGCTCAATATTGCCTGATTTCTTTCTGATGCTATTTGTAAAACTAAATTATGGTGATGACATATTTTTGCGGTTGTATTTTTCTACATCTTCCAGTATCTTTTTGAAATCGATTTGGTTGATTGTATAATTCTTGTATGGTACCATTATGGCGAGTTATCATGACAAATTTAGATTTGGCTTTAGTTCTTTTATAGTACCATTGTAGCACTTGCAATGAAAAATGATAAGATTATCCATTATAATTGAAATTAACCATTAGTATTTGTTTTTCTTTCTGACATAGATTAGTGCCTCCTATGAGCAAGCCTTGATGGATGCTCGGAAGCAGATTGAGCGTGAAATGGAAAGGTTTAAAATCTGTGAAAAGGAGACTAAGACAAAAGCCTTCTCTAAAGAAGGACTGGGCCAACAACCAAAAACTGTAAGTAACTAATTAGATTACCTGTTTTATAAAAATATGGTGAATGATGATTACAAGATTAAGGTTTGTATATACACCCAGGTCTCTACCTTCCGTTGAAAATTCTCATTTTTATGCAATCTTATGGAAGGAGGACACCGGATCATTTCTTGTCACGAGGATGTTTTTTTCCTGTCCTCCTATTTTCAAATTAATGAATCGTTGTTCACTGTGGGTTTGTACCATTACTTCATATCAGTTGTAGAGCAAAATAGAAATTTAAAAAATCCTGAACGTATCAGTCGAAATATCATCGGGCATATCTTAGGTTGCAGAGTCAACTGGTTGTTGTCTGTCTTCATGTTTCATGCAAATCACTTGATTGTGCATTTAGATTTCTCAATGGACACATATTGTGCTTTACTTTGTATTTTATTACCTGACTGTGTTCATGATATCACTAATTTGTTCCTTGGTAGGATCCTAAGGAAAAGGCCAAGGCAGAGACCAGGGATTGGTTGAACATTGTGGTATGAAGTTGACATATTTTCTTCCTTTTCTGCCTATGTTTGCTTTAAAATATTTTACATTTTGGTAAGTAGTATTTCAAAACTTCACTTATTGCCATTGATAGTCTGATCAAAGTGCTCTTTCGTAGAGGGATCAAAGGAGTTGTTTGCTGTCATTGAGTGTCTGAAACTCAAACTAACATGTTATGAATCACTGACACATATATGATGATACAAGCAATATAAAAAGTTAGGATATGATAGGGCTCTGATGTGGCAATCGTTAATACATAATTATACTACGTTTTGATAAAATAAAATTTATAAACTGAAAGTTACTTTTACAAAATTGGGTAATTGTAGATGGGACTAATATAAATATACTAACTTGAAGTATTTTAGACGTGTGAATACTTTGTGCCATTTATACATTACTTATTTTACAATTCAATAAGTGCGTGTTTGTTTCTGAATTATGAATAAAGTTAGTGTGCTTGATTTTGTCACATGTCATTCAAGTTGTATGTGTTTGAATTGCTTAAATTTGTAAACCATGAACTGCAAAAAAATTTGGCTTCGAAAGTGAATTAAGATGTTCAATTTATCAACAAAGATTTGTATATTGCAAAACTCCATACGTGTACATAGTGGAAGATGTGTATCCAAATGGATAAAGCATCTTGCTTGAAGTATCGGATGATCAGGTTTCTTTAATACTAATTTCTAACACCATGACGTCTCATGTTAGATATATTTCATTGTAAGTTCATGCTGAATTTTCCACCTAATATTCACTAACTCAAAAATTATTTTCCTGTCATTTTGTAAATTATTCTGATCTACCATGTACCTGAGTAGGTTGGAGAGTTGGAGTCCCAAATTGATAGCTTTGAAGCAGAGGTGGAGGGGCTAACTGTCAAGAAAGGAAAGACTAGGCCACCCAGACTGGTAAAACAGTTGACAGCACATAAAGATTTGTGAGATTGGTAGGTTTAATTGATGATTATTCGTTTTATGGTCTGAGAGTTTCTTGACTTGACAGACGCATTTGGATACCTCTATTATCCGCCACAAGGCACACATTAAGAAGTTAGAATTGATCTTGAGACTACTGGATAATGATGAATTAAGTCCTGAACAAGTCAATGATGTTAAAGATTTCTTGGATGATTATGTGGAACGGAACCAGGTATGCGATGCTCAGAATTTTATATTTTTATTTTGTATCCTAGAAGGCGAGATGCCAGTTTTGGCCTATACTATTGTGCACAATTTACGGTTTTGTATGTTTTCACTTCGAGTTTAACTATAACTGTGCCATTATTTGAATAATGAATTCCTTAATAAGTTTCCTGCAAACATTTTACAAGCTTTGAAACAATTTTTTTGTTAATAATTTTTTACGTTAAGGTGTTACACCTGACCATCAAGGACTAGAAAATCTGATAAAGTAGTTTCATAACATTTTTGGTTGCAACAAAGGTAGCTTCATCACAATTTGATTTTGGTGTAGGAGGATTTTGATGAATTTAGTGATGTTGATGAGCTTTATAGCTCCTTGTCATTGGACAAGGTGGATTCTCTTGAAGATCTGGTTACAGTTGTACCTCCGGGGCTTGTTAAGGCGAATTATGTATTTGTTTTCTCATTCTACTAGCTTGTTGCATTCTTAAATATTATTATTGCTTTCTTCAAGGATGCATATCTAATATATTATAAGATTCATTTTCGACCAGAGAAGTATGTTGAAATATTTAAGGCTGGATGTCCTTTTGGTTCATACCAATCACCTCGTGTTCGCTGTTTCTGTTGTTAAAGCCATTACCTCATGATACTTGCTCCTGTTTCTGTTGTTTGTAGCTTTAAAAAGTTTTTAGTTGACTGGGGTGATTGCATTTAGCCTTTGGTTGTTGAGCCTCTATACCCTGAGCTTTTATTAGGAAACAAAATCAAGTTGGGATAGATCTAGTACTATGCCCTGGAAAATTGAATTATAATTTCTTCATAGGATTCTATTTGGTCTCAAAATTTTATAATTTGCAATACAAAACTTGATTATAATTGCCTATTTTTTGTGGATTTTTTATTTGTATGTTCTTTGTTGTCTTCATGCAAAACAAAACATAACTCGATGTATTAACTTTCCTTTTTTTTTATTCAATTTCATTTCATATGCTATTCTGTCAAAATATTCTTTTCCATTCTTAGCAAGAAAGCAAGTACTTGATTTTTTATTTCAATTAGGCAATGTTTATTCGATCGTGCTTTCGTCTTCTTTGTTGTACTTGCATGCTCATACATGTGACTGATATATATGCTGTAGCATTTTCTGATGCGTAGACCTTTTGGCGAAAAGAAGAAAAACATCCTATTTTAAATACTTGTGCTCTAATTTTAGATTTTCAAGACTTCTTAATGACATGAATGTGCTGTCTTGCAGGGTGCTCCTGTTCTTGGCTTGAAGACTTCTTTGGCAGCCTCTCCATCTCAAACACCCGTAGGCATTTCTAAACTTTCATGACAATAAAGTACTACTATAGAGTTTGGTGTAATATTGAATGTTATGTCTGCTTTTTGTCATTTAAATATATTGGGAAAGAAATTGAAAATGTGGATTATTTAATACCACTAAGAAAATGAACTGCACTGGAAATTGTATTCACTTGGATGCTATTTTTTATTTCAGTTTCTTAAGTGAGAAAAAAATATGTTGATGGAAGTATGCAACCATTTATTATTAGACTCAACTCAATGACCAAATTGTTAGTTTAATAATTGAAATTTTAGTGGTAATTTTCTTCAGTGGTAATGTTTTATAAATTTATCTTTGATATTTGCTGGACTTGCAAAATCTATTAAATAATGTAGACCACATATGTATATGTTATAGAATCATCTTAAATATTAATTGTAAGCTATTTTTCTTTGATTAGTGTTTTTTAATTGCATCATACAAGTTAAAAGTATTTTCTAAGAAATATTGGCCAGATGCTGCCAATGATAACATGTGTTCTAATTTGCCATTTTCATTTAACGGAATACTTCTTTTCAACTGCTGCATGGTGATGCTCTGAAATTGGTGAAGTTTTGGCTTCATCCAATCTGAAGAAAAATAAAGAAAAGAAATAGTGCTGTGCTCATGAATTGCAATGACCTCCATTGTCCTAAGCTCTTCTTTAATAATTTGTGTGAATCATGCGTAATCTTATTTATGGTTTTCTTTGAAGGTAATAGTCATTTCTACTCATCAGCAAGGCACTGGAATCGAGCCAGTTGAAGAGACAGCGTTGCTGGATACTAATTCTGATTCCATTGCAAGAACTCCACCTGCTAAAAGTAGTTTAGTTGGTTCTTTTGCTGCTTCAACACCGACCGGGAGTCATGCTAGTCCTCCTCCTGTGAATGCCGTCACAGCTCATAATATGTCTGCGCTGTCAACTACTTCACCAATTTCAGGTTCTGGTTCTGTTCGAGGTTTCATGGACAACACTAGTGCTGTTACTCTTCCTAATTCTGTAAAGGAGGAAGAAATAGGAAGCTTTCCTAGTAGTAGATCATCTCCTTCTCTTTCTGATACTGGACTCGTAAGGGGCATCAGCATTGGTGGCCTTTCCAGCCAACCGTTGTCCAATACACCTGTTAGCAATGCGAGTGCAGTTCCTGGCAATGGATCCCTTGTTGCAATATCTTCAGCTTCTGACATGGGAAAAAGAACTACTCTAGGGTTTGATGAGAGGCTTGGAAGTAGTGGTATGATGCAGTCTCTTGTTTCCCCTCTAAGTAATAGAATAATCCTGCCTCAGGCTGCCAAGGCTAACGATGGAAATGGTTCAGTTGATTCTAATAATGTTGGGGATACTGCAGCTGTAGCCAGCAGAGTATTTTCACCCTCTATGGTTCCTGGCATGCAATGGAGACCTGGAAGTTCATTCCCGAACCAGAATGAAGTGGTATGCTACTAGTTTCAGTCTATTTCTACAGTTCGTCGGTTACTTTCTGCAAGTTGTCCCTCGTAACAAAATTGGATTACCTGAAAATAGAAATTCCAACATGAGGCAGTTTTTAGCGTCCGCGAGAAAAACTCAAACTTGACTGATACTGAAAGTATTTACAAGAGTTCCATGCTCCGTTTTAACCCCTTAACTTTTAAGCTATTACAGCCTATTATGGTTTCTTTCAATCTACAGTCTCTCAGTTCATTCTTCATTAATAGATCCCTTCATTATACATAAACCAAATCAGTACATCTCTGGATTTTTTCTTCACTCAATGCTGAATTTGGAAGATGCAAGAGGCATATAAAAATACACTGAAATATTCTCGTATATCTTCACCGGATGCTTTTGACATGATGTTCAAATTTGATATTATAGTGTTTCTGTAGTTTTGTGATTCTATTTTCCAAAAGGTTATTTATGATATGGTTCCATTAAATTATTTCATTTCGATACGGAATGGGCTAGCCGGCTCATTCTTTCTCATGGAAATTTACGAACAATCAATGGTAATCTTATTGGCCAGGTGGATTTATTGAATTAGGGAATAATATCAAGTTGGAAAGTGGAGAAGTATCTTTTATGTTCTAAATTAGAAGTCTTCCATGTCTCAGATCCCATGATTTAGCTAGTGGAAACTATTGTGATTCATCAACTTTTGACTGCATGTACTCCATGTCAACATGGGCCATTTTGCGGTTGCATCTACTAACTGGAAACTAGTACTTGCAGATCACTTTTGTGTGGCACTCACTTGCTGTTTATTATTAAATTTTTAAGTGCCTTTTTATTCTATTTATAGTTGTAAATCTTACTCTCTTTTTCTTCCCATTTTTTGAATTGCATTCAGGGTCAATTTCGTGGAAGAACTGAAGTAGCGCCTGATCTCAGGGAGAAATTTTTACAGCGATTTCAGCAAGTCCAACAGCAAGGTCACAGTCCCCTTCTTGGTATGCCTCCACTAGGTGCGGGAAGTCATAAACCATTTTCTGGACAACAGCAAAATCCACTCTTGCAGCAGGTGCTTGTTCTTTTTCGACTTTTTTACTTCATTGTCTTCATTTAAGCTTTCAAATAGTTAATTTAATGTAGAATATTGTTATTTCCGGTGTAGTTTATGTTTTGTCAATTTAGAGGGATTCTTTTGGAAATAATCAACATGTAATCACTATAACCGTAGGCAACTCTTGTTATACTGGCAACCTGGATCATAGGATCGTAGGGTCACAGAGTGGATTTGAGTATCACGTTGAGGAGCATTTTGTTACAATCCCAGATGCACTTTCTTATTGGTATTTTGGACGTGGGCAAATTTCACTATTAATCCTTAAACTTATAATCATTTTAATCAGTATTCCCTCAACTTTCAATTTGGGACCCGTAGTCCTTAAACTTATAAATTCAGTACAATCTCACTTCCGAAGTTAAGTCGTGCTAAATGCAACTGTTAAATATGACCATGTGCTACTCACACGAGTTAAATCAAGGGCATAACAGGAAAAAATTAGCAGACCTTCGTTTCTGAAATGGTACTCCTCCTATGCTTGCATAAGCAGACCTTGAACACCGGATGGTTCAAGTACATCACTCGGACGACAAATCGCCTTCTCGGAGCTCCAATGTAGATCACTACTTGTCCCGACAGAACATCAGAGGGAGTTCGAACAACCGGGATCCAAGACTTTCGTCTCCACCGGAGAAGCATCTGCTCATTTACACTGTGATAGGCTGTTATGTTGATGAAGGAATTTTCTTGCTGGAAAGAGTGGGAAAGTGAGGATGGAGTGGCACATGTGAGGTCCTTCAACTGCAGAAGGGTGAGAATCAACATAGACAGACAAGCATAGTAGTTCAATCCGAAAATCTCCCTACGAATCCTAACCAAGTTCTCATTCAATGTAAGCTTCTCCGTCAACTCCTTCTCAATCTTTCCATCTTGGTCATCTCCATTTTCCCTAGAACCAGCACCCACATGTCTCTGCAACCTCGGCTGACCAAATTGGTCAACAATTCCGTTGTGAGAGTTAACAGAAGAAACCACATCCAAAAGATCTTTAATTCTAATCAATTTGCGAGATTAAAATGACTAGAGAACGAGATTGCGTAGTCCCGATAATATTGTTGTTAAGGTAGAGTTGAAGTTTTTGAGAATGAGAGATGAAATGTCGTTAGGAAGTAGTATTAGATGGAATGCCACGCTAGCATGATATTGTAGGCAGAAAGAGAGAGGTAGAGAAAATGCCCGTGATGCCTTGGGGTTTTTAAGGACATATTGGTCGATCCTGGAGCAGAACCAAACCAACAGATACTACCATGGCTGCCATTTATTTGCAGCTTCTCAATCGGGTGAATCAATTATAACAATACAAAAGTGAAAATATGAAGATCGATCGGGTAAGGTCGAGATTATGGCCGAGGGAGAGGGTGGTGATTGGATGATGAAGATGAAGAAAGGATTAGAGGCAAGGAGAGAATTTTTTTTTTTGAAAGTAATTTTTTTCTGTCTTCAGATAGGCCCCTCATTTTAAGTCATGTGAGCTGCATGTGCCAGGATTGAACAGGAAAGTTAATGTCAGTTAACGTCGGGACTAAGGTTGAAACCATTTTCTTAGTTTAAGGAGCACAAGTGTCAAATTCAAAGTTTAGGAACTAACCATAAAAATGACCATAAGTGTAGAGACTACTGGTGAAATTTACCCTTTGGACTTTCAATGTAAAAGTTATGATAACATATATTCCGAATCACTGGAAGTTAATTGTAAAAAAAGGGGACTATATCGAGGCACTTTTAAACTAAACCGTTTTGTTTTATTCTTGTAAACTAAGCTAATGGATTATATTCATAATTCGTGAGAGTTACGAAAAAAGTAATTTATGGGCTAATGTATCGGTTATCATGCCCACTTTTAAGCATGTCAGTGATATATAAATATTTCTTACGATTTTGGTAAATACTGTAGATAAATCTTTTCGTTCAATTTTACCATGCAGTTGAACGCTCAAAGTTCAAATGTCTCTTCACAACCTGGTATTGGTCTTGGTGTCCAGACACCACTCAGTTCTACATCTGCCAATTTATTGCATCAGTCGAATTCCATTCAACAGTCTAATCTGCAGGCACTCATGTCGACTGGTCCAAAAGATGCTGGTACCTACCATTTTTGTTTTATTGTTGTCAATTTCCTCTTTTCTTCTTACAATTTTTTTTAGAATATTTAGTTTCTTAAGACTTTGGATGTGTATGTGTATGTGTGCGTTTTTTCTGTTGATTTTGTCTCCATTAACTTTTGGTATCTTTATAATTCGTTATTATATTCTTTAGTGGGAATGAGATTTATGTACCCCTTCAAAAAGGATTTAATGTGCTATCCTAAGTGCCAAAAATCAATTGGTATGTATCGACATATTAATTCACTATGAGAAGGCTGAAATTTAAAAAAATTCTGAAAAAAGATAAGGTGAGCAGAAGATAAGGTTTCTTTAGGAAGTAAATTACGATTTAAGTGGAGTCATTAAACATTTAAGGTTTTCCTCGCGTTATGGTGAAGGGGAAATGATGTTGTTGATAATATTATTTTATACCAGAAGTATCATGTCATTCATGTCTGATTCAGATATTGGTCATGTGAAAGCGGAGGAGCTACAACAGCAGCAACCACAGAATTTATCTGATGATACAACTACTGAATCTGCTCCTAGTCCCCGACTTGGAAAAAATCTTGTGAATGAAGTTGATGTGAAAACTTCTATTGAGGTAGAGACTAATGACTTACTGCGGTCTATAGTTTTCTTTTTTAGAACAGTAATCAATTCCTAGCACTACAATGTTTTATCCTTGTTATTTTCTAATGAGAAGTTTTAATCCATTAATCCTT
>JAYMTC010000515.1:0-11652 GCA_036897605.1 Melianthus villosus
ATATATATATATATGGAATTTTGTGTTAGAAAAATAAATATTATTTTTGTATGTTACAGTTCACCAAGTTCAAGTGTGGAGGACTTTGTGTTGGCCTGAGCTGGGCTCATGTCCTTGGAGATGTATTTTCAGCCTCTTCATTCATAAATATGTGGGGCAAGATCCTCTCTGGTCACGCGACTCCAAAATCTCTCGGGGTGCCCAATTTTAGCGAGCCACGTTACACTAAGAACTCATTGAGTTTTATTAAACAGGTTGATACGATTGAAAAATGTTGGCTAATATCAAGTAACAGTAAGATGATTTCACATAATTTCCGTATTACCACAAAGCAACTTGAACGTGTAATAGAAAGTTCTTGCGGGAAAGATCAATTACGCAAGACATCATATTTTGAACTTATATCTGCAATATTTTGGAAGTGTTTATCCCAAATCAGAGAAGATTTGGGACCAAGAACAGTCACTATTTGCACAAATAATAACTCTTCTAATAGAGAAATTGATGAAGTTCCTAATAATAGGATGGTCTTCTTCATGATTGAAGTAGATTTCTGTATATCAAAATCCGATATATTCGATCTAGCATCATTAATCATAGCGAAAATGATAGATGATAATGGTAAAATTACACAAGTTTCAGATGAAAATGTTGATAAAAAGGATGTTAATGTGTATGGTGCAAACTTGACGTTTGTAAATTTGGACAAGGAAGACATTTACGGAGTGGAAGTTAACGGGCAAAAACCCGTTTATGCGAATTATATGATCAAAGGAGTTGGTGAAGAAGGTGCAGTAATGGTGTTTCCAGGGCTAGATAACAATAAAGAAGACGATGGAGGAGGATACTCAGTAAATGTAATTTTACCTGAGAATCAACTTGTGAGGTTGAGGAATGTGGTTGAGGAATATGTGTCTCATGTATAATGCAATTACACAAAAGGGTGTGATGATTACAATGCAATAATAATGTTATGCTGGGGATATTTGAATTATTTTGGGTTTTAATTTTTTTATATATAAAAATGAATTTCTAAACTGTTTACTTTATTATGGAGTTTCGAAATAATACTGACTTATTATTTTTAAAAGAAATCAACAATTTTCAATTATTTAATAACATTTTTAGAATCGTAAAAATAATGTAATTTAATTTTTACTTCAATAAACTCAACACAATTTGCATGGACGATATAACATGAGTTTAAGTGTATCAATATGTGCTTATGAACTCTAGAATAGTGGATTTGAGTAAGCTTGTAATTTCTATAATATTATTTTTATTTTTTAAAAATTATTATCGTTTAATTGTATTATATACATCTATAACAAGAAGCATATAGAATTTCTCACAAGGGAAAGACGTCGTGAGAGAGAAAGTGAAAGAAATATACGTCACAACGCAACTTTTCATAAATGGTTTAGTGATCATGCAAGTTTTTATGTGAAATGCAAGTCCCCTAAGTTACCAAAAAATGCATAAGATATATTGCTATATTTAACTATACTCTTATATTATTTTTTACGTATTAGGTTGACAATCATGAAGATATACCAGATGATGTTAGTGTGTTGGCATCTGGGCCTTAAAAACACGCAAGGCGTGGTTCGGGTTATTTGTTGAATGGATTTAGATTTCATACTAAGAAGCGTGAGAAAAGAAGAAAACTCAAAATAGTGGTGTTCTGTTACATTGTGATAATATGGATTTCTACGGGGTTGTGACAGATATTATTAAAATTCGTAACTCCCATAATATGAAGTTTGTGTTGTTTAGATGTGATTGGATTAATAATGGCATGGGTAAAAAAATTGATGAGTTTCAGTTCACACTTGTCAATTTTAAACACCTATTATATAAACAGAATCTTTTGTTAGATGAACCTTATGTGCTAGCTAATAAAGCCCAATAAATTTGGTATGTGAAAGATCCTTTTGAAGTAGATTAGCATATTGTTGTGAAGATGACACCAAGAGATACATTCAATATGAACACTATTGTTCAGGATAACCTATTTACTTAGTTTTGAGGCATTGGAAATGTGAGATGAAGTTTTAGTCGAATTTTAAACCAAGGTTTGCGGATCATTCAAAGTTGATGTATATAACCTTTTAGAGTGTTTCATTATCAACCCATTACTTTACTGAATTTGTAATTTAAAGATATTTATTTCATTTTAATAATTAATTTTGGATATTTTTATATAATTATTTAACCATTAAATACATGTTGTCCATTTAGGGGTTCTATCTTACACTAAGGTACTGTTTCTTGTCTCTTATTCACATCTTAATATATATTTTACTAAAATACTGATTTAGTAGTTATTTTTTAATATTTAGTAATGTTTAACATCATTTTTAATGTCATTGTTTTTTTACAGGCCTATGGCGAGAGAAAGTCAAAAACATAGACACGATGTAACCTTGGCATCTCCATCTCGTGATGATTTGGAGGTGGATGACATGAATATAGGGTCTGAGTCTGACTCCGATGCTAGTGGCACTGATACTGACAGCTTATCCAATTCAATGGATCATGGTCAACCTTTGGAAAATACCGATATAGTCTATCATTTAACATAATTTTATATTTAAATTCCTATATAAATACCAACTGCTTAGCCTTTGAAAAATACTGCTACTGCAAACAGAGAATAGTAATTTTTACATCTCATGCAATTGCATATTAATCATCTTTGAAAAGATGCATAAAATACATTTTATGAAACAGGTGTTCCTATTTATACATGCAAAAAAATCGTACAATTTCTTTTCTGCTTAAATGATTTTTGTTTAGGTTGGATTATGTAACAGGTTACTCAATATACTGAATGTTTCAAATTCATTTTTCTTACGTATTTGCTAGAATTGTACCCCCAAGGAATTGATCGAAACAATCAAAACTTGCTTTATGTTTGTGTATTTGCTAGAATTGTACCACCAAGGTTACTTAGTTCCTATATCACATGATTTATGTTTGTGTATGCTTTATTTATATACCAATCATTGCTACATGAGTCTTATTAAGAAATTATTTTTTGCGTGTGATATATGTCAATTAAGCTAACTATTAAAATGTTTCACAATTTTTACATATATTCTCTTGACTAAAGCACCGAGGAGGATAAAAAATGCATGAAATGTGGGCTTCAGGCACCATATTGCATGTTGAAATGAATAACCGCAACCAACCAATTGAAGAAAATGGATCCATTTTTTCTTCAAATCATGGAGTTCTAACACGCGATGGTATCAAACTCCCTATTACTTACTTAGATTGGAGGGCCGTCCCTCAAGAGAAAAAAGATAGAATTTGACGAGAAGTTTAGGTGAATGATGTAAACTTTTTTTTTATTGGTAAATGTTAATATATAATATCATTTTTTTATATGTGATGTAGGGAAACACTGATGTTCTAGACTCTTATAAAAATAATTGTCTGAAATATATCGGTAAAATATGGAGGGATTTGAACTACGATGTAAAGAATCGTTGTTATAAACCCGATACCACAAATGTCGAGCGACTTGAGTATCGTGATAAAAGAGTTGAGCTAGATCAGTGGGAGTTTCTGATCAACTATTTGGAACAGTCAAAATGCTAAAGTGTGTAACTAATTTTATTAATTGTTATTTGCATTTTATTTTTGTCTTATGTTTATTCTTTTCTTAAATTGATCGCAGAAAATTAGTAAGAAGAATCGCAAGATTCGTCGCCTGCAATCCGGACACACAAGTGGTCGACGAAGTCAGGCCTCGGTTGAAATAAATGTTTAAATATATAGTTTCTTTCTTAATAGTGTATAACATTTTCTTCAATTCCTATATTTCTTTTTAACTCATAATTATATTAATTTGTATGTGATAGTTTCAAAAAGAAAAAGGTGGCCCAGTTTCAAGACTAAATGTGTACACAAAAACACATATAAATAAAATAACAGGAGAACCAATTGATGCAAATGCAGCCGCCAATATTGTACGTTAAATTTAAATAATGTTATAATTGTATTTATTTCGTTTTACATTCTCTTATATTTACGATATTTATTTAAATAATGGATGTAGGAAAAAAAATGAAACATTTACTAGCTTTAGAGGCCAGAAAATGAAAATTTGGTGACAACACGAGAGGAATTTTTTAGAGAAGTTATGGGACCCGAGCGAGCAGGAAGATGTAGATCAATGGGAGTTAGACTTACACCGAGTGAAATGTTTGCTTCGGGTACTAATGAACATAGATCACTTGAGATTCAAGAAGCCATTGAAAAGAGATTCAACCAAATTCAACAAACAATTTGTGAAGAAGTGAGGGCGGAGATTACTGCAGAGGTTAGGACAGAGATTAATGATACGCTAATAGCAACGATTGAGGCAAGGATTGAGGCAAGAATTAGGGCAAATTTTAAAGAAGAGATTAATGCAATGAAAGATGATGAAGTTATGCATACTCATGGTAGCGGAAGTGGTAGTGTGTCTTCACAAGCTTTGCAACGTAATAACGAGCAGGTTGTTAATTACAAAAAAATTACTGTAATTATTTAATTTGGATTATTTGTTTAAAGAAAATGTTAATGAGATGGAAAATTTTCATAGGGTCGGGCACATTCGTATTCATTGTTGCGGCGTGATGATAATAGACGAGAACATCACAAGTCATCCCACGAACCATTGCCAGATGTTAATATTGGACATGATCAACTACATCAGTCATCACAACTGTTAGGCCATCCGAATACCAATGATGACGTAAATTAAATACGGTACATTAAATTTTCATATTATTATTAGAATACTTTCATTTATATCATTTTCTTATGATCATATATTATAAGGCTACATGCACAAGCACAATGTCCGACCTCTCAAGTGCAAGTGCATACTGACATTAGTCATGAGGTGAATTTTTATATATGTATATTATTTTATTTTAGTAAAATGATGATTCATTTCAAATGAGTGTGCAAGTTGTTTGGATATTTATGTTCTTTTGGTTTGGATCTGTTTTGAGTGAAATTGAATCACATATATCTTTTTAATCATCGCACATAATATCTCATCTGTTTGAATATTTTGGTTCTTTTGGTTTGGATCCATTTTGAGTGAAATTGAATCACATATATCTTTTTAATTATCGCACATATTTCCTCTGTTTGGATATTTTTGCTCAATGTTTATATTTTGTGAATTGGTTATTTTTTTTTGGATAAGTTTTGAGTCTATTTATAGTTTGGTTAATTCTGGGTTGATAATCTTCTAATTAGAAACTGTAATAGATTAGAATTGGATTATTGGACTTCAATTCATACAGTGACCTGGCATTGTTAGTTGGATTCGCTTGAGAGTTGACCACTAACAAGTCTAAATAAGTGAATAAATTATATTTGAAGATTCAAACTTGCAAAATTTTATTAACCGACATTTTCAATCGAAGGAATGACGGATTATCAGAAAGTGAAATCAGTTTGTTACATATATACATAATCTATCAATCTTTTTATGGTTTGCACTTATTTATAGTCTAGTTTTTGTTTCCTGAATAACGTTATTATTGTTTTGTCTCACAGACACGAAGAGAAAAGAAAAAGAAGAAGAAACAACGCATGATATGAGAAGAGGTTTTTATATTATTCAAATAATTTTTCATTTAATTTGATACTCGTACATGTCTTTTATCGCATTTTTATGCATCAAATAATATTTCTTTTTCATATATGTAGGAAGATGCATGGAAGTTGATCTTCTTTCTATAAGCTTTTCAAGAAATGTTGTTGCAAGAGGGAGAGTAGAATCGAAGATGCTAGCAGGAGCAACTAGTGGGGGACAGATATATATATGGACATCATGTTAGATAAGACTATTATTTTGATTGGTAGTTAGATTAATGTTTTCAATTCCATTCATTTTACTCAATTCTATTTTTAATATAAGTATATCATTTTTACGAAAAAAAAAAAAAATTTTGAGAGTTTATAAAATTTAGGCTTCTTTATTGGTTCATCTATTATATCGAAATTACTTAATTGGTTCTATTTATAGAATTTAGCCTTCTTTATTGGGCATCTATTATATCGAAATTACTTAATTGGTTCATCTACTCATATTTTAATAAATTTGGTACATTTTCTAGCTAAGTTGTACCAAATCCGTTTCTCAGGTTATGCTCCATTAGAATTCTTCGTTAACTCCTTAAGTAGCTCGTAAAATCTAACAAAGAAGCCTACAAAACCTCCACATTCACCTGTAAACTTATATTCTTCCTTTTTTTTTCACTTCATTTCAAAATTTTAGATTTCTCTCTCTAAAAAATTTAATATTAAATTAATCATAAAGATGCATAAATCTAGAGATGAATTTATGCAAAAAAGAAGGAATAAATACACCAAAAAATAAAAGAAACGAAAAGTCGAAATTCTTAACTCCTAAATCATTAAAACTCACGAGATTTATCTTCATTTTTCTCATAAATTCACAATATATTCTCTTCTCTCGTTGTACAGTTACACTATAGTTCAATCCATTTTCTCACTCATAAATCCTCTTTTAATTAGCTTTTCACCCACCGACATTTCTTCAATTCGAAGTTTCATATCCATCATTAGCACTAACTCAGTATTACTCGATTGCTAGAATGAAAAATTGGCATAAAAAAACACATGGATAAAAGAAGAACTAATGTGATTGTTGTTCTGTTTAAGAGAGTATAATAAAGTTTGATGAAGTGAATGGTGGGATTAAGGTGTTTAATGGAGAGGAAAATGAGGATTATCTGAGGAAGACGAAGAGGGTTGATCAGCTTGATAATAGCAGTATTAGGGTGAGTGCCAAGAGGAAACATAGAAAAAGATGGGTTTATAGGGGAACGTAGAGGTTTTGTGGATCAGCTACCTAAGGAATTAACAAAAAATTCTAACAGATTATAACGTGGGAGGCAGATTTGGTGTTACTTAGTTAGTAGATGTACCAAATTTATTAAAATATGAGTAGATGGACCAATTAAGTAAGTCCAATATAGTAGATAGATATTATATTAGATTAATCTTTTCAATTACCTTCATTATACTTAAATGAAGTGATAATATAATTGTATCATTTTTATATATAACCTTAAGGTTTTGCTTACTTTCATTTTTCCTTTTATTGTGATTATGCTCCAGTAAAACTTTAGGTGCTTTGTTAGTCAGTTTTAGTTACTTTTTTTTTACTGACAACTAATTCTTCTCATCTTTTGATGATGCAGTTGATGAGGGTAAAAACGGGTTTTACTTGATCACTCAATCCACACTACAGATTTGAGGGTGGATGGGTTGAAGCTCCAGCAATCGCCAATCAAGTAACCTGAATGACCTAAAAATAAGACAGGGGCGGTGTTGCCGGCGTGGTACCTCCGACGATCAAGTCAGTGAGGGTCACTTAATAGCAATGAAAATTGCTAAAGCTTTTAGGGAATATTTTTGTGTGTACCTTTTCAGTCTACCGGTCCTCCCTTTATATAGTTGGTCCAGCTCCTAAAATGGCTCAATCTTCCTAAAATCTCGCTCTTTCCCCGATCTTTGTTAACTGCCCTTATCTTTTGAATGCACATTTATTTGGATAAGCAGTTACTGTGCTGTTATTCCGGGATAAGCAGTTACTGTGCTGTTATTATGGGATAAACAGTTACTGTGCTGCTATTCCGGGATAAGCAGTTACTGTCATCGAGTGCTTCATTGCACTTAGTAACACTTCGATGGTATGTTTCCTATTTACCTTTGTTACGTGTCAATCCCTTCAAACGCCAGAGCTATCCCTCTTGAAGTTGGATAGTTCCTTACCATACTTCTAGTCGGTAAGGACTGGCTCTTCCTTCCAAGTCGTCCTTTAATCGTCGGCCTAAACGATTGATATCGGCCAAGGCACCAACCAACGATTGGCCTACTCGACAGTCATCGGTATGGCGTGCCTAGTGACTGGCCTAGTCGGCAGTCATCGGCATTGCATACCTGGTGACCTGTCTAGTCGGCAGTCATCGGCACAGCGTACTAACTGACTGGCCTAGTCAGCAATCATTTGCATGGCATACCTGGTGACCGGCTTAGTCGGCAATCATTGAACTCCCCTTGGTCGACAATGACAACCGTTGGCCTTTCGGTAGGTAGCTCAAGGTTATTTACCCCAACAGTTTTCCCCCTTATTAGATGCCCCCAAGCCTTGTGCACTTTGTAAAGTGTGCAAGGTTTTTAACAAAGATGGGCTCGCCCTCTTTAAACGAACATTCACCTTGTTATGTACAGGTGTCCTTCATTTGAATAGTCTTTTAAGGGTAACCAAGAGGCCCACCAAACAAACCTTCACCTTGTTATGTACAGGTGTCCTTCATTTGAATAGTCTTTTAAGGGTAACCAAGAGACCCACCTTTTGAATGAGTGGCAAACCCTTGCGCTTCCCCTAGCTAACCTGTGGCGCCTCTTCGTAGTCTCCTCCCTGCCGTTTAAACTGCTCCCTGGGCTATAAAAAGAGGGAGAAATTCTTCCTAGACCTTTTTACGCCCTCATTCACAGAGATTCTCGATTTCTAAATTGTCAGGCCTCAGCTTCGAAATCCATCTTGCTTCCACAAGTAAGTCTCTTTTCTCTAATTCCAGATCATGTCTCAAAACCCTAATCTCCCTTTTGGTTCTCTCCTCTCTATTGCGAATGAAAATCCTCGACAACCCCCTCCAGTATCTTCAGTTCCCCCTCC
Source organism: Melianthus villosus (assembly GCA_036897605.1). Lineage (NCBI taxonomy): Eukaryota > Viridiplantae > Streptophyta > Magnoliopsida > Geraniales > Francoaceae > Melianthus > Melianthus villosus. Next base: position 8,720 of record JAYMTC010000515.1, read on the forward strand.
GGAAAGATCAACAGCTGTTCCCACCAAGAAAAACCAAGAACGGGTTTCTGAACGTATTTCCGACGTGCACAACCCCCTTATAAAGAGAGAAGCCCAAGAAATCCTCGAAGCTTACCGTTTAGGGGATTACTGTGCGGTGAAGTGCTCTTCGCGCCGCTCTGCGGATCAGTCTCTGGAAGGGGAGCGATGTTTCCATCTCTCAGCTTTCCAAGTGGGTTTAAGGGCTCCCTTTCACCCGTTCGTACATGCCGTACGGAATTGGTTTAACATCTCGTCTTGCCAAGCAGTCCCCAACTTCTGGAGGATCTTGATGGGATTTATTGCGGCTTGCCATTCCCTGAAAATCTCCCCTGTTGTTCGAATTTTTCGATACTTCTACACGGTGAAGCACATGGGGAGTGCTCCTGAATGGGCTTACCTTCGGAGCAGGAGAAATACCCTGATGAAAACCCCATCCAAGAACGCTGACTGGAAGCCATACTACTTCTTCCTCAGCGAACCAAACTGGAAAACGAAATGGGGCTTTCCTAGAGAGATTAGGAAAGCAGGTATTTACGAGAACCAACTACCTGAGCTTACTGGGGTGGAACTGGAGGTGGTTCGTCGGCTGGAAAACTTTGACTGGTCCCTAGTCCAGGACCTAAAGTCATCTGAAAAATTGAGATTTTTTTGCCTAGAAAACCCAGAAATTCCTGGTGACTAACTGTTTTTACTGCTCGTTCTCTTTCTTTCTTTAATAAAAATTCCTAACCCTCCTTTTCTTTTCAGTGGTTATGAGCAAAACCTTGCAAAAGAAGATTCAGGCAGCCGCTGCTGCAAAGAAGGCAGCTGCTAGGGAGGCTGCCAAGCGCACCGGTAGAACGCCCGACTCTGGTGGTTCTAGTCGGCCGGCTGGCCCTGTTACTTTCCCCAGCCCTATCCCAGCGCGTCCTTCAGGGGAAGAGCCATCTGAGGGTCCTGCCCCCAAGAAACGCAGGAGGGTTCTGATTGGGGAGAGTGATGAAGAAGTCCCCGAAGCCACTCCGTCAGAGCCTCCGTTCCCAATGAAGAATGCTGCAGAGGCTTCCACCGCCTGCCCTGCTCCAATGCCTGGCAAGGGTTCCAGGTCGGCTGATAAGGGGAAGAGGGTGGCTTCCCTGGCCAAAGATGATCTCATGCCATCTCCTTCCCCTTCTCTGGACCCTAAAGAAGCCTTCCCCCTAGTGGATATGAACATCTGGGAGAACATGAAGGAGTACAACACCAAGAAACAGGAAGTGATAGGGTCCTTTGGTCCGGAGAAGCTGATCCACTTTGCCCAGACCTCTGCTATACAGGTTTCTTTTTGGCCACTCTGTTTGTTTAGTTCAAGTATACACAAATATCTGAACAGGCTTTTGCTTCCTTTTAGTAGGTCTGTTACGCTAACACTTCACTACGTAAGCACCTGAGGAGGTTGATGACCTCCAAAGAAGCAATGGAGGCCAAAATAACTGGCTTGGAGGAGGAACTGGCCCTCAATACAGACGTGGTTGAGGAGAAACTTGGGGAGGCGCTATCCCTAAAGTCCTCTGCGGAAGCCAAGCTCATTGAAGCTGAGATGAACCTGGTCTCTGCCCTCAAAGAATTAGAGGGGTGTCGAGCAGAGCTCCGCTAGCTTGCTGAGGATTAGCTTAGGCACGAGGAGGAGAGCGCCACCTCTCGGACCACCATTGCTGAGATAACCTCTGTAAACAAGTCCCTGTCGGCTTCTGTCAGCGGCTTAAAGAAGGAAGTAACTGCTTTGAAGGAGACCGCCTCTCAAAGAGAGGTCGATCACGACAAGCAGTTGCAAAAATTATCCGCTGACTTGGAGTCAGCCAGGGAGGCTGCGGTGGCCGAGTTTAAAGCTTCTTCTGAGATGGAAGGAATCGTGGCGACTGCCGAGGCAGCCATGTACGAGGAGGCCTTCAAGGTGTGCTCGGATTTCCTTACTCCATTCCTCCAGCCTTATTTCAACATTAGAAGGCTTCAGCTTACTGGGGTGATGTCCCTCCAGGAGGAGAAAGACACATTTTCTCCTGACTTGGAGGACATGCAGGAGGATGATTCTCTGTCCCTAGTGTGATTGTCTTGTAATCCAAAATTTAATAAAATTTTGATTTTTGCTTCAGCTTTGGATTTTGTTAACTTCTTTTCTTTAGAAAATGAATATAACTTATCGACAAAGAGAAGACAATCTAGATTTCAGACGAGTGTGATCAGCACTTTAGTCCATATCTTAGATGATACCAACTTTAAAAACTTATCCATCTTAAACACTTAAAAGAGTTTAATAATCGGACATTATTTTTTAAATGTTGTCGGTTACTTCACGGGATAGGATCATGCATCCTTATTTCCCTTAGAAGATTTTTGCTGTCGTTCAAGGTGCTTCGTAAAGTGACATTTTCAATAGTTTGGCTGGCAAAGTCCTTTTTGAATTTAGTATGGAAATGTAAAGATTAGCGTTTTTATTACTTTAAACAAAACGGGAGTACATTTATTGGAAATACTTCCTGATATTCTGAGCATTCCATGACCTGGGTAGTATATGCACCGTGTCAGGATGCAAACTCTCATCAACTATGTAGGGTCCTTCCCAATTCGGAGACAATTTGTTCCGATGCTCAGCTCTTCTTAAGACGAGGTCACATACTTGGAAAGACTTGGGTCTCGCCTTGGAATTGTGGTACTTTGTTATTCTATCTTTGTAGGCGGCATTTCTCAGCTGAGAATCATCTCGGATTTCTTGCAGTAAATCCAACTCGAGCCTGAGGGCAGTTTCATTGTCGTTTTCATTGAACAACTGGGTACGTAGAGATGGTTCCCCAATTTCTACCGGGATTACCGCTTCGGTTCCATAGGCCAACCTGAAGGGAGTTTCTCCTGTCGCGGTTCTGACTGTAGTCCGATAACACCACAGTACGTTAGGT
>JAYMTC010000516.1:0-11641 GCA_036897605.1 Melianthus villosus
TTCTGGGCTTCAAATCTTGCAAAATCTCCTCTTTCTCTCTCTATATATGTATATTATATACCAATCCATCTTATGGTGTTTCCTGTTTTCCCTTTGTTAATTTTCCTTTTCTGGATGACCATTTTGTACATGACATTTGCTTGGCATGATGAATTCAACACGAGATCTACATTTTTGTTTTCAGAATATCTTTATTTAAATCACTTCTCTGTTTGGATTGTATTTTGGCAATAGTTAACTTCTATGCTAGAGATCCTACCATGGGTTTGGCTTGCCAAATTTTAAACTTCATATCCCTCATGTGGAGTCTCAGACTCGGATCAAAGTTATATAATTTTATAGATAATTCAATTACTATGTGAACTATCTCTAGATGAATAGGCCAAATTACCTATATTTTTCTGATCATAAAATTAAAATTAGGTAACGGTCCTATGATGGTAAGAGGTTTTTGAAACTTAAAGTCACTTTCGGATTTAACTCTTTTACTTCTAAGATCTTCCACCATGACTCTTATCACACCCATTTGACTAATTGAATAAATTTTTTGTTTGTTCAGCTTTGCAATGCTGGACTGCTTGAATGCATTATCATTATGTACTATGCACATGCCATTTAGTTTAAACAGATTTTCATCGATTTACTGAACATTTTACTTTTTCCATGCCTTTGGTAATGACTAATTGAATAAATTTTTAGTTTGTTCAGCTTTGCAATGCTGGACTGCTGGACTGCTTGAATGCATTATGATTTATCATTATGTACGATGCACATGCCATTTAGTTTAAACAGATTTTCATCAATTTACTGAACATTTAACTTTTTCCATGCCTTTGGTAAAACCTCTTAAAGGTTGTATTTGTTCCATGGTATATCATTTTCTCGTTTCCTAATCCAGATAACCAAATCCAGAGGTGTTGCCGTTCAACCTCTATTACAGTTATCAGGTCGTTTGCAGCTTGTAATGGCACAGGTTAATGACTTCTTATCCTCCATAAGTAACATCTTTAAATGGGCTTATTTATCTGATTATGTAATTGGCTTTTTGAATAGATTGGCAGGGCCTACCAGAACAAAACTCAAATTTCATCACCTAATCATCAAATGGATGAAAGTGAGAGTGAAGATGAAGATGTTGATGAAATTCTTTATGGAGAAGAAGAAGATGAGGAATCTCAGATAAGTCACGATGACGATGAATAGATGCATTTACCATGATAGGTAATTATTTGTTATATAGTGGTATTAGTCTGTAATATGTTGTATGGCCTGTTAGTGAAACGCAACTTATATTTTTTATTGTGCCTTCTCTGCCCAATCTCTTTGAACCCATTTTTTCTGCAAAAATTAAAGATTTTATTGCTAAGTAATGCTGTTCTAAGAATGAACGGACTTGGCTCGTAGAAGTTTGATGACCTAAGATTTGTTTTCCATGTTGCAGATCAAGATTGTGAAGGTTTTGCCAGTCTTAATGAGGTTTAAGCTGTGATCATTTTGTGCCAGCCCAACGATAAGCTTGCCATTCCTGGTAACCATAATGTCAGCATTTTTTGACATTCAGCACTGCGGGCTGTCTTTTTCTGCTGACTGCTAAAAATTGCATTTTTCCATTTATATCCTTGATAGTAAGCAGAAAATTGCTCCTGTTCAAATTAGTGGATGCTTGGGACAACAATCAGTTTACTTTTTGTTTCTCTTTATAATTTTCTCAAGGATATGTACAATTATGTCTTCTGATATATAGATGTGTAAGATTATTTTTATATATAGCCTCTCATCTTATGGACTTTATTGCCTTATGAGCACTGATTGATGAGTGAACTGTATGGGGTGAGGAATTCTATTATACCGATGCTCAATGCTAGAGTAGTCTAATGGCACTATACAACTGTTGTTCTGTGTCCTGCACTTCCAGAAGCTTCATAACCAGAAGCCCACATATCCTCTAACACACAAAACGCAGATACATTTAAGGGAGAGCAAGGGTTTTCAGGTTCGGCGAAAGCAACTGCCTGTTAGTCTTTGATTGGGCATATAATATTAGGGTTTTTATAATCAAATGATGGGATAGTGGAGGAGGGAGCATTAAACCATTGTTTTCAATGTCCAACTGAGGATCTTTGAATGAAAATACAAAAGAGGGCTTTTTGTGAGTGAGTGAGAATTTGGAAGGGTGATTGTTAATTTTGATATTTATGTGATGATGAGGAGGGGGAAGGAGATTGTGAGTATTAGGATTCAAGCCATGTGCCATAAGCTTTTTCTTGATACAAGAGTTCCAAAAATTCTTCAGCTCATTGTCGGTTCTATTGGGAAAATGTTTAGCTATTTAAACTCATCTGTTTCCAAGCATACGATGAACATCAATTATGGTTGTCCCTTCTTGTGCAGATTGAAGAAATATAATTGAAATTAAATAGGTTCGGTTCGATCGAAATAACCGAACCGAACCGACCGAATAATTTTGGTTCGGTTCGGTTTTTAATAATACAAAATCGAAACCAAATTAACCGAAAATCGAAAAAACCGAACCGATGCTCACCCTTAACCAAGATGAGTACTTTTATAGTCAGAGTAGCATCAAGACCAAAATCGTATTATCATGATATCATCAGTGTCTTTAAGCCATAAATAAAACAATATTTGTAACCATTTATATTACATTAGGGTTGAATTACATTATAAAAACATTTCAATCTTGTTATCACACTGTAGCACAATAAATAAATCTCGTTCACTGCCGTATATTTTTATCATTATGCTATCTATAAACAAATCATTTCAATTTTCCTCATTGATAAAATAAGATCTCATGTAGAAAACTCAGTATTGGATAATAGCTTATGCTTGTGGCAACATATTTCATTAATAATTATTAAGATGATTTATTAATGTGTAAAGTCTCGTATTTTTAAAAAATATTTCAAAACTAATATCATCTTTTTACGTTTTCACGTTGAGCCAGATTCTATGTGAACAAATCAATGTAATATGTTTGACATACTCTGTATTTAACAATATTAGTTTAACAAATCATACATAATTAAAAAATAAGTACTTTTATTGAAAATTAGCAAGAATACATGTTATTAATATGAGATAAAAACAATAATCGAAAAAGTCAATTATATAATTCATAAACTTTGAGAGTACACGGAAACTAATCCATAGGTTTAATTAATAAATATACTATCATGTCACGAGTAAATACATACTTTATGATCACTTATTCGTTTACCACATAGTATTATGTTTTATATTGACATGTATTATCTTTGAATGATACTTAAGATTTTTGTTATAAGTATGACAACTTAGCTATATGAATGGATAACACTATCTTCGTATACATCTAAGAACACACTACATACTCAATTTCTACGATAGAAATTTTTGTGCAAGGCTGTTTCATGTTTCACTAAAAAATAGCACAATTATTTAGCAAAAAAATCCATTTTTATGTAGATTTGTGTTCGCCTATATCTCCGTCTCAAAACGTAAAGGACATCGTATGCAACATAACATTAAGACAACCAATTGTTTTTAGAGTGTTGGTTCTAACAACTTCATATTCCTATAAATTTCTCAATTAATTTATATTCCGACATACAAAATCATTCAGCCACATTGATCTCTTGAAACAAAGAAAAAAGCATGATTGAACGAGTTATTTTATATCTTAGCCCCAATATATACACATATATTGTTTCATTCCTTCATCTTGAAAGTTAAGAAAAATAATTTTTTATTGAAATAACAAGTCTCTCGTCATTTCTAACTAACAATATGTAATTAATATGTAAATACAAAATCTAAGTCTTGCCTATTCTTGACAATTGTCTTTATGTATAAATTATTCTACCATAACACATAAGTGTAACATAAGATCACCATGTCTGTAATAAAAAAAAAAGAACATTTTTATTTATATATTTGGTACATTATTATAAAATATAAAATACATAAAGTAAAGGTAATATATTGATAATTGATTTTTATATAGAAATATATTTTTTTCACAAATTATCCCAAACTTCAAAGGGTCGAAAACAACCAGCAGATCTTTGTGTGGTTTATTCAAACTAAACCTACAAGCCAGATAATTACTATTACTAATGTGCTAATAAATCTAGATGCGTGTAAGCTGTTTGATGAACCGATTTGGTGATGCTTTCGATGTGTAAACTACTAAAATCAGCGAAAGCTATGTGGGGCTCCGATTATCCTACCAACATTGATCTGTTTCCCATCTCCGGGTCGAAGAAAACCCGCTCAAACCATTTCCACTAGAATAAACCGAATACTTTCTCCAGCGACAATCGGCGCCCAAAGAGAGATCATAGACGGATCTAGCCGCCGGATCGGAGAGAGTGGAATAGGCGTTATTGATCTCGATGAAATCAGAGCCATCCGATTCGACCTGGTGCGGTGAATCGGGATGGAAGAGCTTGGCCATGTTCCGATACGCTGTCCTGATCTCGATCCGCGATGCACTCTGCCTGACGCGGAGGATCTCGTAGAGGTTAGCTGGAAACTTGCCAGAATCCAAAGCGACCTGCGAGGGGAACGAAGGTAGAGGACTGCACGTGGCGCGGCAGGTGATCGGCTTGAAGGTGTGTCTGGTGGGAGGTAAAGAGATCGGTGTAGTTATCCGATGGAAGTCCGGTGAGAACATTGAGAAATAAGAAGAGTGTTGATATTGAAAGGTTTGTTGTAGAAAGAGAGTCCGCATGTAAAAGAAAGGGGAGAGAATATATATTTATAGGAGTCGAAATTAATATTGTATTTTCTTCTTGGATTGACATTTTTTATTCCTATTTTCAGATTAGGCTTCTAGAAGTAATAATTTTCATTCCTTTTCAACTACCTAGACAAATGTTAAACATATCATAAGTTATATTTCTTAATAATTTAAAAATAGAAATATTTTCTTATTAAATTTACATTTTTAGGTTGGAAACAAAATTTGGAAGTTCTATTTGTTTCTAAAAATTATATAATAAGAAAAAATTTTAATTTTTATATTTAAATGAACTCTCCAAATATAACGATTATTTTACAAATTTTTTATAAATATTATACATATTCTTTCAACGGTTATTTTTACTGTTAAATGAATTATATTATAGAAAAAATGTACATTTTATATTTAAATAGACTCTTTAAATATAAAAAGAGTTGATATACCTTAAGTTTAAGGACTATGATGTACATATTTACATGTTTAAGAGTTGAAGTGAGATATATCTTAAGTTTAATGACCATATATACAATTAACTCTTTGTTTAAAAATGATTTTTAAACAGATGGACAAATTTCAAGAGAGACCCCTCAAATATTTAAACTTAAATAAGTGCCCCAAACTTATTAATTAATCATCCATTTCTATGTAACTTTTTTTTAAAGAGTTCGATCGTGTTTTTCATCCAATAATAAATATATTTACAAATCCTTTATCTTCTTCTTAGATGTTGTTGATGGATTTGTAATCGTCGATGGTGTTATACATGCTTTTGTTTATGGTTTATAATTTTGGAATTTGAAGCTTCGATGTTCGATTAATAATTGATTTTGTGGGTGATGATTTCTTGAGTTTCTATGATATGAACCTCGACACAACCTTGCACAATGAAGGCCCAAAAGAATTGACTCCGAGCAAAGGCCCAATAATAAGAGGAAGGCCCAAACATATACAAGAGTCCATCAGATGTCCACGTAATGCATTGCTGGCCCAATTGAATAAAGCCCAAAGAAAGTATGCAAATAAAATTGAAGACCAAGAGATGTCTGAGGTCAATTTGGAGTGAAAAAAATAGATCAAATTGAAGATAATTTAAAGATCAAGATTATACATAACCTTTGTAATTTCCAAGGCTACTAGTTGTCTTTAATTAGTGTCTTTTGGTTACAAAGTGATTTTTTTGTTAGTCACCTTTCGAGGCATGTATTTCATTTGAGTTATCAGATGTTAAAAATCCAAAGTACGAGGATGTATATTCTTTTACTCTTGCGGGCTTTAACTTAGGTCTTTTAACTAAATCGTCACGATTAAAGTAAATTTCTTCAAAATCAAAAATTGTCTATCTATTAAATGGAGAATTATTTATTTACACAAGATCCACGAGATCAAGTGAACCAAGATATTAAAATACATAACGTCGATTCACATTTTCCATTTAATTCAAATTTCTTTGATTTTAATGAATTTGTTCTGTATATTGATTGTTTTATTGTGTCTCTTATGAGATGTGACTATAACACATATAATTATCTTAAATGTTAGTTTTGATTCACCTTTACTTAATATTTTTCAGTGCCTCGTAAAATAACTAAATGAAATTATTTAGAAGACGATGATTCAAAATTTGTTTATGTGAACTTAATTATCTTATTTCAACTCTTATAGAAGAATTTTTTTTATATAAATTGTAGGCAATAAATGAGATATGAAAAATTAAGCGATTACTCGTTTCTCTTACGCTTAACTCATTCATTCTCTTTCTATGTAACTTCTCAAAATCACTTCTTTTACAATATCATCAATTATTCAATTATTCATTATTCTTGATATATGTTTGGTTAGATCCGGATTTTATCTGGACATAAGCCTTTCCTTATTTAGTAACCCTCCCTAAACTCCATTTCCTCCTTTATAGGGGAGAGACACAACTTGGTCGATGTTGATAAAGTTAAGTCTCACAATTCGTTGTTAGAAAAAATGCAACTTTCTTGACATACACCGATGTTTCTCCTTTATGTAGCAATAAAAGTCATTTAAATTCTTGACAGTATAATCACATTCAAATAATTCATTTGTTGGTGCCACTTGTGTTGGAGCACAATGACTATCCAATGTTCAGCTCCCCATTAATTGTATATTTCTCCTTATAGGGCTTGTTATAAGAGGGAAACTCTATCGACAGCCTTTTCTACTTTGTAGATATTTGTGAATAGAATATAAATGTCATAAATGAAAATATATATTTAATTTTAGTAATAAATGTTTCAAAAAATATGTTAGTCATAGGTGGAGTTGTTACGGTTATGTAAGTAAAGAATGTGAAATAATGATATGTTTGACAAATAAAGTAATAAGAATATTTAGAAAAATAAATATAAATTAGATAAGTTATGATTAATTAAGTTAAACACGTTTAACGCGTATTCTTTGGCATTAATATATTATTACGTATGTTTGTGCTATATAAATTTTAAAAGGACATTTGTGTAATAAGATTAGTCAGCTATATCAAATTAATTTAAGCAAAATTGTTTAGATTAAAATGATATTAGTTCAGATTATGATTGAGAATGTATTGGACTCAGATTTTAATTAGAGACCAACTTCTTTACCACTTCATCAACACATAATTGTTTATAAAAATATATTTAAATAGATCAACACATAACATTTCGGTCATAAAATATGTTATAGTTTACCTATTTTAAAAAATTTAATCACTATATATTATATTTTATTAAGAACTATTTATTGGGAGGTGTAATTTTTTGTCATATTAATTAATTTAATTATTCACATAAATCAAATATCGTCCGCGGTTTTAATACGTGTATGTGTATGTATTATGTATTTTTATAGCTTATTCTATAGCTTATATGAAAAGGAATACAAACAATAATGGCAAAACATAATTATCATTTTCGGTGGGGTGGGATTTTTTTACAGGCAGTAAAACCAGAGAAAAATCCACCAAGAATTATGGGTTAATAAAATTTCATATAAATAGCTGACGAATTTTCCACCGACGCTACCATTTATTGAGCCTGGTTGGGATCATCCCACCAGCCACAGCCACAACCACAAGCGCCATCTCATATCTCACCGACTTTGCCGGAGCTATGGCATCTACAGGAGGCGGCAGATTCATGGCTTACTCTCCGTCACCGTCCACTGCTCCTCACTCTCCTCAGCTATCCGGTCTACGCTCCGCCGCCTCATCTGCTCTCCTTGAGCAGGAAAAGTATGAACTCCTTTTACGCTGTATCTATCTTCTTGTTTATCGAACCCGATTTGCGGAGATCTAGATGGATGATAATTCTGATTACTTTCAATAGTAGGATCTGACTATCTCAAGTGTGTAGTGTATTGCTATTATTTAAGCGTATTTGCTGGTCCTTGTGCTTGTTTGTGTTTGTATCTGAGTTGATTCGTCGGCTAGAAGTTACAAATTTTGTCAATCGCATGTGTAAAATTTGGTCATGTTATGATCTAGTATCTGTTGTTTTACTCGTAAGCTTTTTATGAATCTTATCATGTCAATTGTTTTTCAGGTGTATATGGTACTGAAATTTTAATGATTGTAACAGATTTATGTGGCCATGTGTTTCTTTCACTGATTTATCATACTGTACAATTCTTTTCTCTACATTTCAATAAGGGAAAGACATGGCTCAATTTCCTTATGAGGGACACATTTCACTGTCTGATTGTGTTGTTAGTCTTTTAGCATAATCTCAATTATGATTGAGAATGCATTACCAGATCGCTTTGCTTTGTGATGGATTAGATCTAAATGGTATCTGCCTCATATCACCCCTCCCCTTTCTCATGTCATCATTGTGATTCATATGTCCAATGAACTGGTGGACGTATATTTTGTGTTAATGATATATCTGTACAGCTAATGTTGCTTGATTCAATTTTTTTCTTCCAGGTATCTCGCTGAATTACTAGCAGAACGTCACAAGCTTAATCCATTTATGCATGTGCTCCCAACAAGCTATCGGCTATTGAGCCAGGGTAAATTTAGAATTTTGTTTCATGTGCTTGTACGTTATTTGCGGACTTAAGGTTCAAATTGTAGGGAAGGTTTCCTGTACACTGCGACACACTGATTGTAGATTCACTAACTATTACCTGATGTTAAATGGTATACTGGGATTGACCAGCCAGTTCATAAGATCACTCACTAGAAAAATTTAAAATTATAAAAAGGAAGTACTTATTGTGCATCAGAAAATTTATGCTAAAGATAATTACCAGAGCAGCAGAACATCAACCTCTGAATATGAATCGAACTAAATAAGCTCCCTATTATTAGGCATCTTTGAAATTTTATTCTATGCATATTTTGGCTAGAGAAAGTGATTACAGGGGAGGGGTACAAAACATTGCAGTCATTTTGTTATATAGTCATAATATATTATAGTTACATTGGTAGGCAAACTCCAGGGTCTATAAAATCCATCGATTGCCTAAAGTTTGGTTTAGCTTCACAGTCAAATGGTCGTATATCGGATCAAATTTCTTGTCAAAGTTTCAGCCTTCACGTATGGGATATTTTCACACCTTATAAATTTTGTAATATGGAGATAAATACGATATCTGAAGTTCCTCTTTAATGTTTCAAAACTTCGTTCAAATCTTTCATTCACGTTTAAATTTTGTAATATGGAGATAAATAGAGGGTTTTTTTTCTTCTTTCTTTTTGATCACTTATAATTAATACTGCATTTGTTCCAGAATAATTCACCATTTTGAAGTTTTATTTGTTCCGAAATACTAGTCACTTTTATTACAAATGTGATATGCTTTTACAAATTTATCTCATACTTAAAATTTGTTTACCCGTAATGATCCATTTCAAGATACAATGGTTTAAAAGGCAGCGTAGGAAGTTTAGTTTTTCCAAACCTTATCCTTAATTTTATCAAATTTGATGTTTTCCACAAGTAATATGGAATAGAAGGATTTTAGATTATGACTAAATGTTCTTGGGATTGTCCTCCTCACTTCAGTTTTTGAATGATGGAGGTGCTTGGCATGTGAGTTCGTTATTGAAAACTTGCTCCTTTTTTTCTTTTTCTTCTCTTTGCTGTCTCCTTTTCTCCTCAATTAAACCCCTGTTCTTCTTTTTTTTGGGTCTACTTCTGGTTGTGACATTTGGTGTTGGAACAGAAAAATATTACTTCTTTTCTTCTAGAAAAGCTGAAAATCTAATGTAAGTACACAATTTCTGCATGTTTTCCTCGACTAGAATGACTTAGTCTTATGTATTATTTGTTAAGGTCGTGCTTTAGGGAAATCTGTTGATGAAATAGTCTTTCATGGATTTAAAGATGTCTATAGGGTACCTAACATTATAGCATAAACCATACCACATTCAGTTTTCATTTCATGGAATTAGAAGTATTTTGTGTGGGAAGCATTGATTCTTGACTAATCAGTTAACAATCAGCGCTGTATATCCATTTTGTGGTAACTGCTAACTTTTAACAAATGCTGACTGGTACGTCTTGTTCTTGAAAATTGACATTTTTGGAGCAGAAATTCTGCGTGTAACTACACTGTTGGGGAATGCATCAGTATTAGGTCAGAGTGGGTTTGAACATGCTAGTCCCCTGGCTTCTGGAAGAATATTTTCAAATGGAGGTGCTGATGTGAATGGATGGACATCACGGTTTCAAACAGAAGTACGGATACTGACCATTAACATAACCTCTTTTTCCAGCTAATTTAACTGTATTTTAGAAGCATTCCTAACGTAATCTTTTACATGTGATGCTAACTAGCATTTGCTTTAGATACTTTCCATTAAATTTTCAATTTTGTTATGACAGGTAGTCTGATGCTAACATCGTGAAGCATTGAAAATGAATTTCAGCTTATCTTATGTTCCTGAATTAACATCTAATCTTGATGGTTCTAATCTCTTGTCGTTCCTTTCTGCTAAAGGAGTCTGGACTCCTAATATACGATAAAATTGTTGAAACCTTAACTCTGCCGAGACTGCAATTCTTACTAGGAAGGGGTCATTAACTGAGAATATGGATACAAACGGTATGATAGATGGGAGTACTGAAATACCACAACTCCTGTTCTTATGTCGATGCAACCTTTGTTGCCATAATATTTAACTAGTCTGCAGTTTTATGGAGATTACTCAACTAGCTATATTGACCAGTTGGTTAGATGTCTTACAACCTCAAGCCTGCTAGTAATTGCAACTTGCAAGATTAGTGAATATTTTTGCTTCTACAGTTCTTCAAATTCCAGGCATAGAATTCTTGTTTCTTCTTGAATGTACATTCATATGAGTGGTATTCTCTTATCTGCATTAGTTTTACCATTTAATGCTTTTAGTTATTTTTTCTGTTTTCATATTTAAACCACTCAACATTTTTGCAGTGAACTATTATCATGGAGCAGTCATTTTGAGGATCATCTTTTTATATCAAACTCTTAAGCATAGAGTTATGGATTACCCTAATAATTTTTCATGTTTGGGGCTTTGATTGATACACAGGTGTCGGGCTTGCTACAACCATCATCGGTGCAGAAATGGTTGAGTTCTCAAGGTACCTCTTCTGGTCTAATTGTCAAGAGAACGATCAGAGTGGATATTCCAGTCGACAATTATCCTAGTGTATGAAATATATCTTTGCTATTGATAATTCTTGCACTGTCGGTTTCTAGTATCTAATGTACATTTAGTGTGCAGTTTAACTTTGTTGGGCGCCTCCTTGGTCCTCGAGGAAATTCACTTAAGCGAGTGGAAGCAAGTACGGAGTGTCGGGTGTTGATAAGAGGGCGTGGTAGCATCAAGGACCCAGCTAGGGTAATAGTTCTTTGTTTATTGTATTACTCTGGGTGCAGGCTTATGCTCGAAAGGCATTTTAT
>JAYMTC010000517.1:0-11635 GCA_036897605.1 Melianthus villosus
TGTTCAATTTAAATAAATATAAAATTAGATAAAAAAAATATAAAATACTATGTTCTTATATTTAAAGATAGATAGAAATTATGTGATAATTTTTAATTTTTTTTACATTTATAATTATTCATATATTCGTATAAAATATATTTTAATAAATTTTATATAGAAAAAATGTAATCTAAAATTATTTTAACTTAAAATAAAGTGATAACTTTAAAAATTTAAATGACGAACTAATTCCACAGGACAAAAGTGAGTTAGTAATTAAGGCTAAATATTCTCCGGTCTTGAAAAAATTAGAGAAAAAAAATTACACTCCGGGCCAGCACTTGACTAAACTAACGGTGATGATCGCATCAATTACAAAGCCGCTAATTAATTGAACGGCGGCGGGTAAACTTCTATGTTAAAGAGGGTTTTGGTTCGATCTATATACGGTCCCCGTCAAATTTTCTCCTTTCTCTCAATTTTGTTCCTTCAAAAGGAGATTTTAAACTGTCGTTCTCGAGGTAATTATGAACTAATCATTTTGTTATCTTCTGTTATTCATCTGTGAGTTAAGGACATGCAATTATTGCGTTTCGAAGATTGGGCGTTTATAGTTTATGGAAGTGAGTAATATAGTTTTGAAAGCTCTTTCAGTCTGTAGGAATTGTTCGAAGTTGAAGCTTAATTTAAAATTATACCTTTTATTGAAGCTTTAGTATTAGGATTTGAGAACTTTGTTTGGTAGTTTCTTTAATTGTATGACGATTCCTCATGTCTTTCAGCAGTCATTGACAATATGAGATCGGTATTTGTTGGTAACTTTGAGTTCGAGACTCGCCAATCGGAGTTGGAAAGGCTGTTCTCCAAGTTCGGGAGGATAGATCGAGTGGACATGAAATCCGGTAACGTGTTTATAGCAGTTGTTTATGTCATGAGCATTATAACAGGGATGATATCTGTGATTGTTATCATTATTATATTATTATTGTAGTGGTGTTGGATTGGAAAGAAAAAATCACTTGGGTAAATATGACTGCGAATAGGGTGGGATGATGTATTTAGTGTGTCATAATATACTATTTCATGGGTGCTGGATTGGAAAGAAAAGCGACTTGGCTCAATATGACTGCATATGGGTTGTTTGCCTCATTTACTTGTTTTATTAACTAGATCTATGCTCTATGATGAATGTTTTATGTTTATGCCCTGTTTGAGTTACTAGTTGATTAACTGAAACATGTGTTTTTGAAGGATTGCTTCCATTGTAAGCATTTTGTCCCTAGTGTTTCACTTTGCGAACCTTCACGTCTATTCAGGTGTCTTAATCGCAATTGTAGGGGAGTTATGGTATCAGCATTTAGTTTGGATAAATAGCTACTTATGTAGTCTGTGTATCCATTGCTATATGCTGGAAAAAACTAAAATGGATGCCTCAAATTTGAAATATTTTGGAGTAAGCCTCCATATTAAGTGTTTGTTTTAACGCAGGAACTTCTGCTAGAGGAAACATGAGCTTTTATGGGCTCACAACTTCTCTGCAAAGAATTTCTTTTGGAATGAAAACCCTCCTGCCTCCATATTCTCCTTCCTCTAACAGATGGCATCATCCTACATTTTCCACCCACCTCACTGCCTAATGTTTCTACTTAACAAGAATGACCATAGTGGCATTTGTGAAACTTTTATGACATGTCTACCTTCATGATTATATGAGAGCAATGAAATCTGTCATGCCATGGCTTCCATCACTGACTATAGGGAACACTGAAATCTGCATGCCATGCTTTCAATCACTGATTATAGGGGAACAATGAAATCTGTCTTGCCATGCCTGATATTACTGTACTTGTGGTGTATGAATCCTGAAGCTCTTAGCAATGTCACTTCAGACTCAAAAGTTTGGACTTAATACCATTTAACATGCCAAACTATTAGTTCATCGTTCAACGTCACTACATCCTTATCTTTATCAGCCCTTCCCATATGCAGGTTTCCTATGTTTATTTGGTTCTTTACGTGAAAAAGATAACTTGATTTGGCTTGTGTATTGTTGACTGAGAATTTATATGACTAGTGTCATTCATGATTCTGATTTTACCTTTGTTACTGTAGGTTTTGCGTTTGTATACTTTGAAGTTGAACATGATGCTGACGATGCAATTCGGACCCTAAATAGTACACCATTTGGTTATGAAAGACGTAGGCTGTCAGTTGAATGGGCTAAAGTAAGACATTGTTACCTAGTTACAAAATTCTATGTTATCTTCCATTTATTTTTCCAGATACCTATTTAATGGATATTTTTGTGTTTTAAAATTAGGGCGAACGTGGTCGTGAGCGCAATGGGTCTAGGTCCATGGCAAATCAGAGGGCGACTAAAACCTTGTTTGTGATTAACTTTGATCCAAACGGAACAAGAGTTCGAGATGTAGAAAGGCACTTTGAATCATATGGAAATATTCTTAATGTTCGAATTCGAAGGAACTTTGCATTTGTGCAGTTTGAGATTCAGGAGGATGCTACTAAAGCCCTTGAATGCACCCACATGAGGCTAGTTCGCGAAGGCTGCTATTTAATCTATTATGTAGAACTTCTTGGTTAGTTCCATGTTTTGTCAAACATTAGTTTGTCTGATTTTCAGTAAGCTATTGGATCGTGTGGTTTCTGTGGAGTATGCTTTAAGAGATGATGGGGAGAGGGATGAGAGACATGATAGCCCTCGCAGAGGAGGCCAAGGAAGGCGGGGAAACAGCCCTTACAGGGGGAGGTCACCACCAAGTCCAGTATATCATAGGAGAGCAAGTCCTGACTATGGTCGAGCTCGCAGCCCAATTTATGACAAACGCAGGAGTCCTGACTACGGTCGAGATCGCAGTCCAGAGTATGGAAGATACAGGAGGTTAGTGCTTCATGTTATATCCTTACATAATCATTATTCTTGATAGTGGTTATTGAAGATCACATATCTTCATATTTCAAACCTTTTTATTTGAATATTTTATCAGCAGCCGATCACCCGTTGGGAGATCACCTATTCATAGGTCAAGAACATGAAGATAAATTGGATGAATGAAAACCGGGGAAGTCATCTCCGGTTGTAGTAGTACATTATTTAAGTATGAAGACTGAGTGTAATATTGCCTTGCTAGACACCATAATATCATACATTTCCTTAAATAGATGGTATGCTTTTTATCACTTTTATGATTGAGATGCCGGTGATCTCTGAACAACTTGGATACATTGAGTACTAGCTGAAATATTTTTCTGATTCTATGCATAGCCTTAACAAGCCTTGAAACTTATGGCTGACAATTTAAGATATGACACATTAAAAAGCTGGTTAGTGCATAGGCTTAACGGGTTCGTCTTATAATTGGGCCGTATTAAACCCGTTATAATTTGTCAATCTGTTTAAATTTTAACTTATGTAATATTTTTATATTTGTAGAGATATTTCGGAAAAAATAATGCATAACCTAATTTATCATCTTTCATTTTGAACAACTGGCTCTTCTATTTCTTTGTTCTCTCTTTTCTCTTTTATTTCTTTCATCTTCTCTTTTCACAATTACGTCATATGAGTGATGACATTTGACTAGATTTATTTATTTACATTGATTTTAAATTTGTTTAAATATAATAGTTTTATACAAAATTTTTAGTGGTTTACTGTGATTTTTAATTCCATATAATATATAAAAAAACAAATTAAAAATTGCAAATTAAAAGAAAGAGTTAATGAGTTTTAACGCATCAGTTTTGTTAATGACCCGTTTAGCATTTAAACGATATCAATACGACACAATTTGACCCGTTTATTTAAACGAGTTCATTGAGTGGTTAATTAATATGTGTTCTTGTTTTGATTTTTTACACGAATGGTAAACAGATTGTGTTTATTTAGTTTTGATACGATAATAATAATATGACACGAAATACGACATGGAGATACGAATTGTCACCCTAAACTGTTTTCATAGCCTATTTCACGGGTTGCAGACTTAATTTCTGCATAGCTTTGACACTGAAATAGTGTCAAGTCTCACGGGACAAAGAACGTTTTTGTGAATGGTGATTGATTTTATAAACACACTGTATATTTTAGGGGCATGTGTTGATCATTCATAAGACATAAAACTCCCGACACAATCAGAAGTTCGTGAAACTCTCGAGAGTAGACTAGCTAACCGTGCAATGATATGTCAGTTTTTACGCTAAACAAAATATATATTTTAAAATAATTTTCTTTAAAGAAGAAAATGTGACTGAAATTTATACCTCTCGCCTCATAATAAACAAAAAACAAAAAAAAAGGGGAATAAATAAAAACAAAAGGAGAAGTCGTGGTCCAATCATCTAAGTAAGCCCCTCATGATTGTTGGACCTGCTGTGGAAAGGAAAATGGGAAACTTATTTGGTTTTCTAATAAGCAGTCTAGTGTTTGACTGATAGCGCAATTTGTAAGATGACCATCATTAAAGGTTGAATAACTTTAAACAGACTAATTTAGGGTATTAATGTAATATTCGGTAACCATAGTTAAAGCCTCAACGACTAACATTACTTATTTTACTTAATAATTATTAAATCAGTGAATATTCACGATTAATTGTTAAAAGAGACAAATATATAAACTATTGGTATTCAATAGTTATTTATTTACAAGCTTTAGCCTAAACTATTGGCATTCAATATTTGGCCTCAACGACTAACATTTACTTAATGATTAAGTCTAATGGTTAAAAGAGACAATATAAAATAAATTATTCCGATTCCATAGACAAAATACATATAAATATTTACTTACAAGCTTTAGCATATTACATTTTGATGTTAAGTTATTCATATTGACTTTATTATTGGATGTATCACACTGGTAATGTCGTCGACACTTATAATCCTTATATCATT
Organism: Melianthus villosus; assembly: GCA_036897605.1. Classification (NCBI taxonomy): domain Eukaryota; kingdom Viridiplantae; phylum Streptophyta; class Magnoliopsida; order Geraniales; family Francoaceae; genus Melianthus; species Melianthus villosus. Next base: position 4,897 of record JAYMTC010000517.1, read on the forward strand.
TCAGACGACTTTAAATAATTTTGGCGAGTTTTTATTCGCATCATTTTGGCGTCCACTGATTCCACATATTTGAAGATGATATTTCGACTTCTCTTGACTCTCGTTGGCATATATGTCCAAATTCGACACATATACTCTACATCATTTTCGAGAGCTAAATCAATACTAAAGTGTTAAATTTGATGGCTTAAGAGATACATTCGTTCGTTGACTTTATGTCAAATTTAATATTGATCATTCGACTATTAGTTAGACAATTTTGGTCCTTCAAATATATGAATGACATGTGATATGTTCTAATGTCTATTTTCCATCTCAATTTTTATTAGCTAGTACCACATGATAGAATGTTAATTAAGATGACATCCACCATATTTCTATTCGCACAAAAACGAGACCACAATTTGGAGTCAAACATACAACAAATGGGATGAAAAACAGACAGAATGACTAGTTGCAAACCATTCATCTAGTCAAAGAACTAAATTTGTCGAACTCATAGTCGATTGATCAATATCAAATTCGACGTGAAGTCAATGGACAAATTTATCTGTTAAGCCAAATTTGATCTTGTTCAATTATATAAAGTGACAGAGTAAAAAAATTTACGAAGCCCAACTTAAGATTATATAACAGCAGCTCCGAGCCCGCTTAGTTACATAACCGATAAGCTGAAAGGAAATACAACTATGACGATAATTCTCTTTAGATTAAAAATCAACAGATTGATTAGATAAAAAGTTTTTTCGACTTAAAAACTTAGGGGCTTATGTTATGGATGTAGCTAATCGGCATAGTACTAGTAGACTGATTGCACGTGTAGGTCGAGCATATATAAGTCGATGAGATGATTGTTAAAACTAGGCCGAACACAACTAGGACGAAGATGACTAGGTCGAATACAACTAGGCCGAGCACATCTAAAATGAAGATGACTAAGTCGAATACAACTAGACCGAGAACACGTGAATATTTGGTCGAATGTAAAGACAAGTAAAGTTTTATTATTCCTCGTCTACAAATATCTAAATTTTTATACCTAATACCCCATAGATAGTTCGAATTGTACAAGAACAATAATCAATTTTAACTTTAATAGTTTGTAAAGGAACCCTGCCCTCTTTGATCCATTCGACACGTGCAATTTCTTTTCCGTCAATGCGCCCCGCTATTTGTACTTAAAATCCTTTTGTATCCGCCTGTTCAATTAATTCAATAGCTTTTTTCATTGCTTTTTGAAATGAAACTCTATTCTTTAATTGAAAACAACTCATCCAGTTAAACACAACACCATGATTAAATTGTGGAAGACAGTTATACCAAACATCAATATGCAACGATTACATATAATAATAGGTAACGGTTACAACAATTATAATTGAAGGGGTGCTCAACCCCATTCCCCTCTTTAAGTGCGAAGGAATCTACCAATCAAATGTGATACGTATTCCATTATAATTGAATAATGGTTATAATTATTATGGTAATGGTTACACAACAATAATTAACGACGATTACACAATTGTTATATTTGTTATTAAATTACAATTTTAATGATTCTATCATGTGAAGTACCACGTTCGCAATACGTAAATCCCTCTAATCTTTAACCGATTCCAAATAATTTTGTCACTAGTCCCATATTTGTTTTTGCTGAAATGATATGTTATAATATATTTTCCACTTCCAATAATTTGTCAAATATCCATTTAAAAAAGTTTTGTCACTTGCATTAGCATATATACTTTGATAAGTATAACATCATATAAATATATACATATATAGTCTTTAAAAATGTCACTCAACACCCAACTAAGTTAGTGACATGCTTGGTGTCAAGCAATTTGTAATATCAGACTCCAATGGAGCTTCTCAAGGCTGTCCACATGTTGATTCTCCTTTTCATTCACCTGTCTTATTCCATTTTTCTGATGATCTATCTATCTCATAAAGGAATGACAAAAAATGAACAACAGTAACATCATTACTGTACAGTCTGAACAATTTCAACTACATATATCTGATAAAACTGGCTCTCCATTGAGTTAATTAGTCAAGATGAACTCAGACCTTTGCCAGTGGCTTCACCGTTTCATCTGAACTAGGCTTGGAACTGGTTTGTTCTTATCAGTTGCAGCCTTGAATTTTGCCAATCTTGACAGATCCTCAACTTCACTGACAATTCCCTCGATTCTTGCTGCAATCTCCATCAGCAGAGATACTAATGTAGCCAGAGGAATAACATCTACCAGAGGTGCTTTAACATGCTCAGCTTTTGGGTTACTCGTCAAGGCCTGATGCAGTTCTTCCACTGCAAAATTCATCTCCCCAACAGATAAATCGATCTTGGATGATTTTTTCATGGTTTTTACTGTCACTGAAAGTTCTTTCAAGACTTTGGAACAATGTGAGTTCAATTTCATGCAAGCTTCACGCATATGATTCTTTAGATACTCTGGTGTCTGTGGCATAACACATAAAATATTTTAGTTGTCGAAAAGTTTCGAAATTTTGAATATTGAAATGCAATCTCGACAGATTTTCCGAAGAAGCTCACCTGAGTTTCTGAGTTTACACAGCCGTAAAGAGTCTCAATGCAATAAGCACAATTACGCAAGGAAGCTCCAACTGCAAGATACTGTTTCCATGGATGTCTAAAGTTGAAACGTCCATGTGCTGGCTCCCATCTTGCAAAATTGACCTGCATATTTTAAATGTAAGTTGGTGTACAATAGTCTCTGGCTACTATTGGACATTTATCACGTGTCAAGGACATTTATCACGTGTCAAATGTTCAGATTTTCTCTCAGATTTATTAATTAAGTACACGATCCTCCAACAAGCGAGCACTCGCGAGAACTGGACTCTTTTAGATTGATCGACATGTTAACTTAAGTTGGTGTTTTGGCCTACCAACTGTATTCTTCGGGCTTACCAATGTTGGGTACTATTATTGTGTGTCTCTCACCTCAAAAACTAATCCAAAACTGAGATTTTTCCTCACACTTATTAGTCTAACACCATCCACATTCATTTAAGTGCGATGAGTCATTTGATATTTTTAAATAGTCAAATGATTATTATTTTTTAAATTGAAATACTATAGTTAAATTAATACACACCATAGATTCTTCTGCTGCCTTTGAGTTCAGGACACATTTATAGCCATTGATCTTCTTACTGCTATCTTCTTCACTTTCTGTTTCTGTTTCTTCATCTTGGAAGAACTCTGCTACACCTTCTAAGGACTCGGCAAGCTTTTCCATGTTCTTGTAGATCAACTGGTGAAGCTCGTCTCCAGCCCAGACGGGGTAAAAGAGCATGCTGATGACAATGCACAATGATGTTCCAATAGCAATAGTTGATAATCTTTGTGTAGCCAAATCGAACAACTTCTCCACCCGATAGCCCGAAACAGAAACCAAGCTGAAGGTAAGTATGAAGATCATTGTTCCATAGTCAAATTTCGCCTTCACGGTTGGCATGAACCTAGAAAATGTCGTTGCTGAAGCTGTAGGAAAAAAAAAAGAGAGAATAATGAATTCATTTTCTTTTCCATTTTCTATCAACTTTCTCAGTTGCCAAACATGAAACATACCAAGAAGGAAGACAGAGGTTCCAAGAATAATGGGCTCAAAATTTTCTCCTGATTGACTTGCAACCCAATGAACCCCAACACCAAGAGAACCAGCCAGAAATGTTGCTAATGCTCTATTGATACACTTACAAAATGTTGCACCTAAAAATAATTAGACCTTCATTAGAAAAATTATTTAAAAATAAAAAATAAATGATTGAATAAAAATAAATAGTTATGAGAATTTACCTATGGTGTATTCAAAAACAACAACCACAGTCATCACAGCCCACATAGCATTGTTGCCACCAACACCATCATACAAAGGTCTCATATAGTAAAACAATGAAACTAGAGAAAGAGCTAACCCTACTTTTAAACCATGAATAATTTTTTTAGGTTCATTAACTCCAATATCGCGAGCCTTCTTCAAAAAATTCCATATTTTCAACACAAACCCATTAATCATCCCCTTAAACCCTAGCCAAAACCTTTGAAAAACCCCGAGTTGAGGCGCCAACTCGGAGCTCTCGCCGTTCACATTTATCCTCCATTCTAGGCTTCCTTGGTTTTCCTTTCCCATCACCATGTTTGTGAAAATGAAAAACAGAAGAGTTATGAGAACTTATATACTTGAGGGGACTATTATTAGTCTATTTATAAGTGTGTTGAAAGGCTTGAAGAAGTCTCAATATATATGATATGGCTATGTTTTGAAAGGGTTTAAATGAGAAAAGGTACATTAAGAGGGACTTATAAGAAACTTCTTAAAAGCTTTATGTAGGTAAGCTAATAAGGGTTTGACACACTAGTGACACTTGCAATTTGCATTTTTTATAAGTCCCTTTATCACTTTTAAGAATGTTAAGAGATAACATGACCTAATAAAATTAGCTCAACACTATTTGATAGTGTAGCAGCCTCACCTCATCAACAGTTATGTATGTCTACCATATTTTAATTATCTTATTTTTAGTTTCTTTCATGTATAAAATAAATTACGTAGAGGATTTTGAAATTTCACTTTATTATATTTTCTCTTAAATATGATAGTTTTTTAAATGATACATGTTTTGATGAAATTTCATAACAATAATGTAATTACATTCGGAGGAGTTATAATTTTAATCACCGTAGATCCTCAAAAAACTTCGACTTTCTTATCTTAAAACTTTGGCTTGCTCGTAAGCACAAAAGTACAATACGATAAAAGTTGTAAACTGTGTTCGGGGGAAGTTATTGTCTATCGTTGACCTCTGTGGTAGAATACTTGGGGGCCTAAGAGGCAGTGGTTTACTATATGGCGGATGTCAGCTTTTCGAGTCCGCTTATCTCTAACTCGTAAACTTAGCTGATACAAAGGTATATGATAGCATCCAATTTTTTCGATTCAGCAGTTCAAATATATGACTTATCATTTATAGAAATACTTTTTTTCGCTATTTTTTTTGTCGAGAACCACCTAAAATTCCAACTAAAAAGTAAAAAACGTTAAATGATTTTTCGTTATTTGTATTGAGCCCCCATTATAAATATTGAAGCTCAATTCTTCAATTAGTCCAAGTATTTCGTAAAAGGATATCTAAATTGTTGAGAGGGTTGCCCAAAAACAATATCTAAAGCATACCCAGTAAAATTTACAAGTAAATCAAATATAAAAATGTTGATAATCTATTTTAAATTTTAAATTTTAAATTTTAAATAATTCTATAAAGTCCTTTTTTATTCCTCCCCATCTAAAATAAAGATTATAAGGCTAATGTAGTATATCATAAGAATAAATAAGTTATATGCCATATTGATTAAAAAAACACATGGACGTGTGTTTGAATTAGTGTACACAGCTGATATACACCAAGCCGCCCACATGCTTATGTAATATCTCTCAACTTTGATGCCTTTTAGTGCTATTATCTTTCATTTTTATCTCTTAATAGTGCTCCTTCGTCTTCCATTTTTCTTCCAAATCCCATTTATTTTTAAGTCTAACTTTGATTAAATTAAAATATACTGTTAACCACCAACTTATAGTCAAATACCTGAAGATGGGTTTAATAAGACCTAATTTCAGATATATTTGATTGATTGAGAGATATTCACCAAGCAAAATGACCTAATTTACATGACCTAATATTACATTTTAGTGGGTTTACCTAAAGTGGAAAAAAAACCCATGAAATTATTTAAGTGGGCGATTAAAAAACATCTAAGTGTTGTACCCATCTTCATTAATAAATAGTCTTTAGTTATTTTTAATTAAGAGATTAATTAATAAAAAAATAATAGGCTAAGCAGATATTTTCATCCATTGACTTAACGTCGAATCTGATATTGGTCCATTGATTATGAGCTTGGCGATTTTAATCCGACTATCTTTTATTTTATTGATGTTATTTTTATTTTATTATAAATTGTAATATTTTCCACGGTTGTAAAGAAGGTTAGGCCCGTGACTTTATGTTTCTCTTCTTATATTTTTCTTTTCAATAAAATTCTGACCAAAGGTAGCGTCCCTCTTTCACCCAAAAAATTAAATAGTAATATATAATAATAGTGGATAATATAATGAAGGCTTAATAGATACGTTAGTCCATTGACTTCATGTCGAATCTGATATTAATCCCTCGACTATGAGTTTGGCAATTTTAATCCTTTGAGTAGATGAATGTTTTGCAATCAATCATTTTGTCTGTTTTTCATCACATTTATCGTATGTTTGGCTCCAAATTAGTTTCTCGTTTTTGAGCGAAAGTGAAGATGGTTGAGGTCATCTTGATTAACATTATGTAGTGTGGTGCTGATTAACGATAATTGAAATGGAAAATAGACGCAAAGACTGGTCGCATGTCATTTATCCACTCGAATAACTAAAATTTCCGATCTTATAGTCGATGGATTAATATAAGTTTGACGTTAAGTCAAATGACGAATGTATCTTTTAAGCCTATTGATGCGGGTAGAAACTAGCTCTACCCGATCACTTAATCCACATGATGTGGAATAAATATTGAAGGTGTTTGAAGCTCCAGCAATTGAGAATTAAGCTACTTGTAACCTGAAAGAAAACATGAGTTAAGAGGTGTCAGCGGTGTTGCTGGCGTGGTACCTCCGACGATCAAGTCAGTGAGGGTCACTTAATAACAATGAAGACTGCTAAAGGTT
>JAYMTC010000518.1:0-11635 GCA_036897605.1 Melianthus villosus
AATCCAAATTGCTAGTCTAGAACTAACATATGAGCGGGTTAACATAATAAGTTCACATTACAGATTATCTGTAAAGAAAGAGAAATAATTCTAACAGTCAAAAAATTTTCCACGAACCAAGCAAAATAAAAATCATTTTCCACAAAACAGAAAAAATCTGTAGCTTAGTTTTTCCCCAGATATGTCATGAAAAACAAACATTTTCGTACCTTATATCCACTGCTCGGAGATCTTTGCATATCTCAGCAATTTTGGCTAGTCCAAAATCAGAAACATCTGAACAAGAGATGTCAAGGATTTCCCAGCAACTCTCAGCCAAAGCAACGATTACATTATCATTCAGTAACTTTCTTCTCCTTGCAATTGCTGTCATCACCAGCTGCAATAATAATAATACTGTAGAACATGAAAGGAGCTACAATGATGTCCATAAACAAGTACAATTTGACTAAAGTTATTAGTACACTAAAATTTAAGTAACTACTGAAACAAAATGCGGTTTAGTATCCCATAATTTTTTCAAGCAAAACCTAATGTTTTCCATCGAAAAGTAGCATAATGTGATCAGCTATCATCAAAATCAATCAGCAATGCAACATAACTACACACCAAGGACATACTGTAACTAAAGGGTATTCAGTAATTCATGGGTGCTACTAGCTGCAGTTCTCTTCTTGGTCCTACTTGTACATGTGATTTAGAATTGATATAAATTAGGTTTTCTTTGTTTCTGTGGGAAATATTATTAGTTAAACTTCCTCAAAAATCTTCTGCTATAGAAAACTATATAAATCTACGCTGGCAGCATTGGCTGCAAAAGGTGGAAAGTCATGCTATAACAATCAATAGATTTATACACATCAAATTATATTTAATGCGTCCTAGTTTTAAGTTATATGTCTAGTCTTAATTCACCCAAAAGCTTCAGATATTCTGGATACCTAAAGTCGCAGTCCATAATAAGCGGCACCTTAATTGTGTAACATAAAGCTTGCAATCATATCTATCCCATGGGCACACAAACATTCTTCCGTAGCTAACATATGTAGATATTATATCTTCCGAAAAATTGAATACGAATAAACCCACCTTAATATCCGCCGGGAAACTGACAGCAATATCATCTAAGTCAGCAATAATATCTTCAAAATGTTTTCCCACCACTCCAAGGCACAAGCTTACTAAAGTTGGAGGATTTCTATTATGAATAGGAACCCTAGCTGTTGCTGAAATATCTAAATACAACAGTTGAACGAGAATCAATATCAATATATCAATATAAATACAGTAAAGGACAAAGTACTTCTCCTTACACCAGTTTATGGTTAACCAGTACCTGAGTATTGAAGGGTCCTGTTTATGCAATTGGATTTCAAATCGAGCTTTTGTAAGGAATCTGTTAACGCAACTTTGCCCTTTTCCATCTCTTTCTCAGACAAGCCTGAATCTCACCCCACACACCCAAAGAGAGCTTTAATCGAACCGGGTTTACAATAGTTGGATCGGGTCGGATTTCGAGTATCCGCCCCAATATGCACCCACGATGCACTAGGGCCATTTGAAGAAATCGGCCAAAATTTGAAATTGGCGACAATGGCGAAGGGCCAAAATCTTGCGAGTGATGTGAACCAGGTGATTGAGCAACTCGAGCGACATTGCTTGGCACCTGATGGATCTCTCGTCTCCAGATCTGCTTACTCCGATCTCCTTCTCGTACTCTTTCCTTATCTCTCGGTTCCTTGTTATGTAGTATCATTTCTCCAAAACTTCTGTTTAGTTGTGAAATTGTTAGTAGTATTCGAAATTGGAAATGGTTGAATTGCGATTCTGTGTCTAAATGAAACCAAGAATCAGACGATGACCTATATTTCTCAGGGTACTGACCATTAATGAATTGATTGCAGGCAAGGGAGGAAATGGAGAGAGAGCGATTGCGGTATTTGGAAGCCATGGTAAGCTATTTTTATTTTTATTTTTTTATGAGAGTTAGAGGGAGAATGTAGTTTATCTGTGTAGTAAGATTTTCACTTTTGTTGGAATTGGAATGTTTAGGCAAGTTATGGCGAGGCAAGTGCCATGGTGGAAGAGTATCAACAGGCAGTATCAGTGGCTAATCTGGGAGGTGTCAGGGATGTACAGGCTTTATACTCCCAAGTTGGCATGAAGAATTCTCCCCAGGTCTGTTACTACAACTTCTTAATTTAATGTTTTATAAACAAAATCAGTTGTCTACCATTGGACCCACAAGCAAAGGAATGATATCCAACAAATTATGGATACTGAAATACTTCCTTAACTAAGTACAACAGCTAACAACTGTGAATATCATATTTGATTTTACCATTACAACAAAATTAAAACTTTCATTTTTTGAAAGCTTTTAATAGCAGGGTGTCCATTAACATTTTAATGATTTTTCATTTTTGTTTTTAGATAGACAACAGAATTAGAGCCAGAACTAGCTAATTTGGCTTGTGCACAGAAATGAAATACATCCTAGTATCAGAAATATATCATTTGAAGGAATATTGTTAACACAAAGATTTTTTATTTTTTTTTAAATATGCTAGTTATTTACTCTAAGAAAGCATGTTAAGCAGAAAAAGTTCCATCAAATATAGAATTGCTTCTATAATAAACTGAAACTAGAAGATTATAAAAAATATATTTTAAGCATTGTTTGACCATACTATAGGAGTGGAAAAATGATTAATGACTATTAAAAAATATCTGGTACGAGTCCACTGTAGAAAACTCAAGTTAACAGTTGATACTGATTCATCTTTACTATTCATTGATATTTCCATTCTAATATGTTTCTATTATGTTGATGACTGATATATTCGACAATTTCCCAATTGCCTTTATTTCATGTTTGGTACTTAGTGGTCTAGATCTGGGAAGAATGTGGCTAACATATTTTTTGAGGTTCAAGGTGTATGATACACTAGAGCACCGGCTTGTTGTTGCGGAAGCAGCTCAAAGGTTGAGGCTTCCTCTTATTTCCAAAGATGGTGAGATTCATGAGGATGAAATTGAAAAATGGAGTGTATTGTCAAGAAGCTCCCTGGATAGTACAAGTACCAGTGTTACCATCACCTCAAGCTCTAATTCAACGAATTATACAACAGCTAATAGCACTGCCACAAATAACTGTGCGCTTGGTGCTTCTGATTCCATTGAACCTGGAGTTGGTGGTGCCCCCAATCGCTTTCTTGGAATCACCCCTTCATATTTATGGCAAACGCAGCTGCAACAAACACCATTGTCCATAGTATGTTGTGAACATTTTGTTAATTAGTTACTGGTGTCTATATGTTCTGATGTTGAAAGCTACGCATTTAGTGAATGTTGAGTGCCTTTCCAATTGTAGGATATGACTGAATATCAGATGTCTCTTCCACATGAGATTGAGGTTCGCCTGAAAGCTAAATGTGACAAATTAACTGATGCATTTGTGATGGATGACATTGGTAGGCCCCTCATCCCGTGTGTTTGTAATAGTAGACAAATTTGATGTTGAAGTGCGTCAATGTGTCTGTGCATACATGTGTATTAAAACCTATCTTCTGTTTCTGCAGACTCGTCAACTGGGCATCAAAATTCAAGTTCTCGCCTTCCTGAAAGGTTTAGTACACTCTTATTGTTATTTTTAAAGTATTTGTTTATCCTCCACGTGGAATACTGAAAGTCTTGATAAAATCTTGCAGTTCAAACAAATTTCTTAAAGAGACTAGAAACCTATTTGGGAGACTATATGGTCTACTAAGCCATAAAATATGCAGCAATATGTTCTTCTATGACATAATAAGTTATTCATCAAAGATAATTCTTTTTGTTTTCCACTAAAATTATATTGTGTGGGTCGGCTGAATATATAGATGTTAGTGATTTTTGGTAGTCTCCTAAAGAATCAGATTGTTTAAAGTGGACTTAATATGTGAGACAGGGAATTTAAGTCCCTTAAGTTTCCAATTTGGAGTGGTCTTGAGCAAAATTTCATGATTTCCCTCATATGCTCTTTGCTTATTTAGCTATAAAGCTTATGCTGGGTGCTTATGAAATGTGACTCTTGAATTTTTGTTGCAGGGTGACTTATTTTACTCTCCTTTTTATTTTTATTTTTATCAGGGTCAAATTAATAACTGAGGAAATTGAAAGAGAAGAGGCCGCTCTCCGCGATGATTTATATTCTGTGGACAGAAAATTTGCTGAATATTATAATGTATGAAATGCAACTTCTTTTCCTTTAGTCTGCTTGATGGTTTTCTTTATATGGAGCTTTTAATATTGCTTGTCCCAACTAGGTATTGGAGCAGATACTCGGAGTACTAATTAAGCTTGTGAAAGATCTGAAGTTGCAGCACCAACATAAATATGTAAGCGATTTGATGGTTAATGATGCAGTTCAAAACAGTACAAATTTATCCATATTTAATTAATTTATTAAAATTTTGAGTTATGTCTTAAGGTTTATATCACTTTCTCTGGGCGACCAAAAAACCATTTTATTTTGTATCTATATTTTGTAGGACGAATTGCAAAAAACATGGCTATGTAAAAGGTGTGAGACCATGAATGCAAAATTAAGGTTTGTTACATCATTTTTCTGTCAATGTCTGTTTTTACGAAGTTTTCAATTTCATAATCTCTACTGTATACGAGATGTTTATACAACAAGGGGGAAAGAAGACAAATGTTTTTGGGAAGTGTGCTAGCAAAACGTACGTAATACAAAGCTTACCTGCTAAACTGATTTCTGTAATGCTAAAAAGCAGGATTTCAAAAAATACAAATAAGCACTCGTAAAATTGGGCAGGTGGTGTGATAAATGACATGTGATCAATAATTTAAAACTAAATGCTCAATGTAGAGAGAAATCAATGTCAAGTTTTATTTCATAGTAAAAGGTACATAAACATGTACATAGAACCTGTATTTATATGCTCGATAGCAAATTGATAAGCATTAAATAACTAAGTTATCTGATGAACATCAAATAATTGGCTAGTTTATCCAATAAACATAACATAAATAGATACTAACTAATAAATAATGAATAACTTAATCTGACGGTAATGCCTATGATAAATATGAAAGTCCTTGATTGGTATTCCGTCAATCTACCTCGGGTTGAAAAGAACTCGACTCTGGCAAGTTAGTGGACAAAAACTTACCCAAAAGCACCGGGTTCAAATCGTGAAACATGTTCTCCATGGTCCATGTAGAATCTGAGATCGTCTTCCTTTCTATGTCACCAGATACCGTTTAGTAGATCTGGCATGAGATAGTACTGTCTCTGAATCTATAATAGACACGATTTCCTCCTTTTTGAGGATGCATTGTCGGAGCTGCGTTGGATCTCAAGTAAAAGTGAACCTCCATAATCTAAAATTGCAGATACCAAAGGAAAAGCTCTTGAGTGTAGAAGCATTCAACGATTAAAATCCAGAAAACATCTTTAGGACTCCCGCTCCCATAAAAATGAAGATATAAGGCCTTCCCACAAAAAGGAGCAAAATTTCTCTCTATCAATTTACAACGAAATTCAATGACAAACCAAAAAATTCACAAGCACACTTGTAAGGCGAGATTAATATTTAAATGACTAATCATATCAAGAAAACGTGCGATTAGTCCAAGTTTTCACAAGGTATGGACAATGAAATGTATGGGAAAAGGCTGCTATAAAGTTATTGTTAAATGGAGAGAGTCTGATATGCAAAACATGACAATATCATTCACATAAAAGTATCTAACCTTATGATACATATTTATAACACATTTGTGATAATAATTGTATATTGTTAACTTGAATATGGTATCTGCATATAAATAAAACATGTATAAGAAAAGATGAACAATAGGCTCAATCAGTAATGTATGTGCAAGGCAAATGATAAATGGGTATAGCAATAAAAGATGTATTTGAATAAATTATTACCTGTAGATCAGTGGATAATGTTATGAAAAAAATCGCTAATATGATCAGTGTGCCTATCATCCAACATGAACCCAATTAAGCACCAAAATAAAATAGTTGTCTACATCGATTTAATCTTGAAATCGACAATGAAAGAATGTATTGTAGCTAAAATCTACAATAAGGATTCAACACAGTGGATGAGGGGGAACATGAACCCTAGAGACTTCTCCGGATGATAAAACTCTATTTAACAATTTGATGTTCTATTATATGGAATAAAATAATTAGATGTTGCAACCCTACTCACAAAGTTACCAACTTCGTCATGAATTACAAACTCAGCTGTAGGAATATATGGTAAATTTTTTTAACTTATTATACACATGTATGTTTACATATGAATGAATCGATATATATATATATTCTTCTCCTATCACTTTATTTGAAGCTTCTTTAATTTCCAACAAAGAGAGACCAACAAAGCTAGTAATAGGAGATATTGATGAAGATAAGACCGAAAAACACTTTACGTCGTTAGTGGAATCGACTACAGATGGCGAACCATGACTTATAATCTGAATTAGCTCATGAGTGTATTCAATTCGGTTATTCTTGGCCTTGACCAATTAATTAGGGATTGTAACATAATTATTACTAAGAGCGTCATTCACAAACTCTTCATCAAAAGCATATTGCTTCTCTCTCATATTATATATCACATCGAGCCTCTCGAGAATCTCATTCAATGTATATGTTAACTTAGACTCAAAATATCGAATGACTGACTCATGATTGAGTTCTCACTAGATATAAGAAAATCTACTAACTCCACAAATTCCATTTGGTTTTGGTCATCATGAGATGCAGTACCACTAGCATAACATAGTGAAGGTAAAATCTCAAATGCAGTCTTGCTAGTCTCAATAGCTAATGTATGTTCAAGAGCTTTGTATTAAATAATCATCTCTATAAAAAGCTCGATCTGATTAACTGTCTTATTTCAAGGCGGACAATACGCGAATACATGACCCAATAGTAGTCATTCACAAATGTATGTTAAATTGGGGGAAAGTACAACAATGGAGGTTCGAACCCTTGACCTTTTGCTATGATGTCGTGTTAAATAATCATTTTCACTAAAAGGTTAAACTGATAGTAGAAGGAGATTTAATGGATACCTATATACCTATATTTCAACACTTTATCTAAAGAATAAATAATATCGTTTAAGAATGTTTATATCCTATTGTAATTTGAAGACCGTGTAAAAAATTACTGACGGTAGGGATGAATCAATTATATACTTAAGAAAAAGCTAACGAAATCATTATAATAGTTAAAAATAATAAATGTTTGTTGAAGTGTTAAAATTTTGATTTATGATCAGTAACCTTTAACGAAACAAGAAAAATAATGATCAATCACCTTATTTTTATATTTAACTATATTATGGCTCGTGGAGGGTTCTCACCATACTTAACACTATCCGAATATCGTTTAGCAATACCTACTAATTTTGACTTAGTAAATTTCAATTGTTCTCTATTCCTGTCGTAATACATGACACCAATCTTACTTTTATTTGACCTAAGAGTATCTAACTTATCATGTCATTTAACTTGCTCAAATGAATGAATGTAGTTAGAAAATTGTTTACAAAACTGTTGATATTTAAACTTACTCAATGAGTGCTAACATTTGTATGGTAACAATAAGTAAATGTGGAGGTTGTGTTCTGATCAAAGGTTAATAGTTGCAGAGATGCAATTTAATTGACATTAATATAATCTATTATATTAAGTTTTAAAATATTAAATTTTCTTGTATATAATATATTAAAGTAAAATACTTTTGGCAGATCTTAAATTAAGTAACATGTATTATTATAGATATAAGGTTATGTCTCGTGTCAAATGAGTTGAGTTGGGTTAAGTTGAGTTGGGTTGAGATGTGCCTTTAATAAATATATGAGTTACTCTCGTAGACTTAGCCTTATGTTGAACTACGTAAGATCTTTATATTTTTTATCTCTTTCTCCTTATATTTAATTTCTTAACATGGTATTAGAGCATAGAGTTTTGATCCTTGTTTGGAATTATGTTTTTTGGGTGAGAAATTGAGCAAAAAAAAAAAAAAAAAAAGGCCCCATTTTCTTCATGTGTGGCCGGTTTGTGGAAGCCGTTGGGGTAGCTCTGTGTTGGACCCGTTGTTTGTTCGGGACAGCCGGGACAGCCGTGTTTGCGGTAGTCGTTATGTTATTGTTCCAAGTATAGCCATGTTTGGGACAACTGTTTGCTTGGGGTAATCGTGTGAGGATAGCCATCTGAAGGGCAACCAGGGGAGGTGCTGCATGAGGCAGCAACTGTCGAGAAACTGCACCGAGGCAACAGCCGGCGAGGTACTGCAAATGGAAACAAAGCCAAGTATTAGAGCTGAATGGTATGTTTGTGAAGCGATTTGTAAGAAAAAGAATGCCCTAAATGCCACTTGATAAAAGAATAGGTGATCAATAATTTAAAATATGAACACCAAATTTTCAATGTAGAGAGAAATTAATGTAAAGTTTAATTTTATAGTAAAAGATAACTAAACATATACATATAACTCGTATTTATAAGATCGAAACCAAATTGATAAGCGTCAAATAACTAACTAACTTATATGATAAACATAAAATAAATAGTTACTAACTAATAAGACCTGATAATCATAAAATAAAGAGCTACTAACTAATAATTAATAAATAACTAAATCCTGCAATTACGCCTTTGGTAACCACGAAAATCCTTTTTGATTGGTACTCCACCATGTTTCTTATATTTGCTGACAATAGTTCACTTGGGAACTCCATTTGTAGCCTGACCTAAGTTATTTTGTAATCTAATGTCAGCTCAAAGAGACATACTTGTGCATTCAATACTGAATAATTCTCATATGTGTTTTGTTCCATATTTGACTGATTTCTTGCTAGTTCAATTCCCTTTATGAAACAAAGCCTGATATACGTAATTTGTTTGTGGCATCCCTTTTTTTTAGAGTCCTGGAGCATATTCTCCTTCTCGAAACTTATACACAAGAGTCAATACCAGCCCTTCACAAAATAAGGTACTTGGGATGGACTAATACTCACAAAGTTTTTTCTGGGATGAAATATTAATCACCTTGACCTCCATGACTAGGAAGTACCTTCTTGACGCCATGGAAGAAGCTTCAGTTGCATATAATAAAGTGGTAAGTTATTGGAATTTTATGTCGCGTTACATCAAACTTTTAGTTATATTTATGGTGTAATATCACAGGTCATAATTATCTGTGTAGGAATTATTGGGAATTTACTTAATTTTTTTGCATGTTCCTTTTCTATTATGTTATGTTTATACTTTATAGTATTTTTGAAAAAATAATAGATGAATAATAGAATTCACAAAGATTATATACTCTCTAATATTTTTAATGACTCCTACCTCCCCATTTCTTTAACGTCTCCAACTTTCTGGTGTACTGTTCTATTTTTATTTTAATCCATTTCTGGGACTTATCCTACATCTATTTTAAACTGTGCGGATGTTAAGTTTCCTTGGCCAATCTGCTTACCTTTCGAGCCTAAAAAAAGTTGCAGGCCAGCAGCTCTCTGTGCCTGGCAAAGTCATGTTTGACCCAAACTGGACCTCAAATACTAATAACTAAATCTGAGACTATAACACGTCTATCGTATTTTTGCCATGTCATAGGCACATAAATGCATCCCATCACTGCCTGATGCTTTCTTAG
Source organism: Melianthus villosus (assembly GCA_036897605.1). Taxonomy (NCBI): domain Eukaryota; kingdom Viridiplantae; phylum Streptophyta; class Magnoliopsida; order Geraniales; family Francoaceae; genus Melianthus; species Melianthus villosus. The sequence goes on from JAYMTC010000518.1 coordinate 9,698, forward strand.
AAACTACCTTGCATAATTTGTTGTTCCGCTTCACCAGCTATAGTTAGCACATGTGATGTGTTCGCAAATAGTGGTACTCCGAGATGTGTCCATATCTCACAATGTTATCATCCATATTAGTAAACTAGAAAATAATTTGCTGATATCCACTAGTACCTATCTTATTGCATTCAGCTTCTTTTTTTTTTTGTGCGTTTTATCTGCTACCTGATTTACTGTAAGAAGGATTTATCTATGGAGAATAAGATCTTTATTATAGACTTCAACTGTACAAACAGGTGCTCATTTTTTGTCTGATCAAATTTTGTCAAGTCACTTATGTTTATGGAAAATACAACACTTGCCAGGGACTCTCAGTCCTTCATTTACTTTAATGCAAAGCATTTCACGACTAATGGAGTATGCACACATGCTATCATGCATCCTCGATTTCACCCTACAGTTTCATTGTGGTCCATCTTATTACTAGGTTACCCGCCTTCGGGAGTATCAAGGAGTGGACCCTCACTTTGATACAATTGCAAGGCAGTATCATGACATCGTGAAGGTAATGACTTTCATCCTGCTGTTTGTTCTTGCCCAATTCAAATGGCAAAACTAATATCAGCATTTCTTTTCAGAAATTGGAAAACATGCAATGGACAATCCACCAAGTTGAAATGGACCTGGACCTGAAACGCGTCTCAGATGGTCCAAGCTCATAATTTTGTTTATTTATATGGGTTCTACTGGAGTTCATCTGCTGGCACATAGGATTGAAGTTTTAAGGTAGAGTTGTTTGGTTCACAGTGGGTCCTTCATTTAACGTCGGGCTGCCATCTGGTTCATGCTGTGTGCATTTTTTTCGTTAAGAGTCCTGGCTGAAGAAGTGAATGTAATTGGAGTCACTTTATTCAACTGGTCAAAATCATATCCGGTTAAACTCTGATCCATTTGTATTGGTCCATGTTTAGAACAAAGGAAACTGAAAAAACACTATGTTCGATACAATTGAATGAAAAATATGATCGCCTCTTTCAATACATGTAATATTAACCTGATCTTTGTAACAATGGGTATGAAATGAAGTGTGTGGCCCAATAGACTGGTGATGATGCAGAGGCTCATATTCGTAGTATAAGGCGAAAGAAAGTTTTTGGGAGTGGATCACCCCTTGCTACCATGCATAAAGTGAGGGTAAGAGGAATGTGTGGCATATTTTCGAATACCAGGGACATGACTGACGCCGGCACAGATATCACATAATCACAAACTAGGAATGGTGAGGATGAATTTAAACTAGAAATAAAAAATAAATATGTTTGAATATGATACTTAAATAAAGATTTTCAGTTAATAAATTATAGTTCTATCATTTTTATGATAATTAAAGAGATTCTGAAGTTTTTGAATGTATGGTATCTCAAAACTTTAAAAATCATAATGAAGTGTAATTTTAAAATATTTTTTATGATTTATTTTACAAATAAAATAAAAATGTAATTGAAATATATTATACAAATATATATTTAGAGCATGTTTAGATTATGTATTTAAATTAAAATTTTTAATTACTTTATTTTATTCATTCTTATGTACAAGTAATTTATGTAAATGATTTAAAAATGTAATTAAATAATTTATGTAAATAAAATCAAATCATTTCTATGATGTCAAGAAAGAGAATTTGAGAGGTTTTAAATTCCATCAAAACATGTATTGTTTCAAAACTCCACATATTTAAGCTAAAACAAAATAAAGTAGAATTTCAAACCATCAACATGATTTATTTTATACATAAAATAAACTAAAAATCAAGGTAATTAAAATATCATATACAAATATCGTCTTTAAGATAAAATAATTCCAAACAAAACTGGTCAGAGAGTTCATATCATTGTTATCATTTTATTTATGTTTATCTTTGTTTAAGAAAGTCCGCAAGGGTATTCCAGAGTT
>JAYMTC010000519.1:0-11632 GCA_036897605.1 Melianthus villosus
AGGAACATGTAAAATCTAAGGGGCGCCACCTGACACAACACCTCCTAGAGTGTGGTCTACTCTGACCACAGCAGGATGATCCCCTGACACACTTTTTGCAGTCGCTCTGATAGGGTTAGTACACCAACCCTTAACTAGCTTTCTTTTTTAATTAATGCATTCAAGATTGACACTTTGTAGACTCCTTCTCCAGTACTAGACTAGTACTGGGATTCATTTTTGGGAATTGGTGCCTACAAGCTACCACTGGTCCGAGCATCACTCGGACAAAAGGGAAGAAAATCCAAGGAGGTTGAGAGACCTTCGGCCTTTACCTGCTCGGTTTCCTCTCATCGGCTCTTACTTTCTCGAACTCAGCTCCTCGGACTATCCGTTTCAGCTTTAGCTTCTCGACCCATCTGTCTTGGCTTTAGCTTCTCGGCCAGACTTAATCTGGGAAGTGGTTCTCTCCTCAACTTCAACATGCAATACCAAGTGAAGAGCCCAGTAACTCTCAAATTCTAACAGATCCGGGGGTAGCTCGGCCTCAGCCCAACCTCAACAAACAAATACATTAAATACTCAAAGCTAAATCAGTTAACATATAATCAGGTGTCTACACCCGCAAGATTAATAAAAATCAGAATCTACGACTCTTTAGACTTTTGTTAAAGTCTCTTGTGGGTTTCCTTTTTATTCTTTTAAATAAATGAGGTGGCGAATCGAAACATATTCACACCCTTAGAGTGAGTTCTAACCGATTTCATTTGGATCCGACCAAGGTGGTGTTAGTAACCTTGGGGAGAGGCCAAATGAGTGACGTGATTCAAATCAATTAGTAATGTGCTCCAATATAGACCTTTATGACATCGACTGCGGCCAGTCGTATTATTGCGGCATTACAGTACCATAATTAACTAAGTAAAGCAATATTGTTTTCTCACGTTCAAGCTTTGGTCAAAGTTTGTTATCAATTCAATCTTCTATTTTGTCTCTAAGTTATCAGATTCCAAGTCTTTTGTAAATAAAAAAACAAAGAAAAAGTATTTAGCACTTCTTCTCAATCAATTTATATGTTATTATTAATTATTAATTCTAAGTAGAAAGTGAAAGAATGTTCGCGGAACTGAATTTCCCTTCAAGTAAATTACCCAAGTGAAGTATTTTATTGGGAGGAATACGATATACCTGTTGCAATGGGTGTATATGTTGGAGGAAAAAGATGATTTCAATTATTTGACACACTTGAATATAAGAATAAAGAGCTAGGGAGACATCTAGACTAGCAATCTTAATACTACATTATGGTGTATAAATGCAATGAATGACTCCATTATAGTGAATCTTTATTCTATAATAATAGTGAATTTTTATGCCATGTTAATGAAGGTCTTTATGCCATAATAAGGTTGTTTTTGTGCCATAGTAATGATGGGTAATAAAAAATATTTTTAATTATTTTATTTTTGATAGTATCTTCTCTTATGACAATAGTGCATTATTTCACGCTTCACTGAAAAAATTGATTAGTACAAAACTTATCTCTTGTTTACTGTTTGTTAATTATTTGTAACTTTTCTTTGTGTTACATAAATTCCTATATTACATATGGAATCTATATTCTAACATATTTTATGGAAGGAAAATTAATACATGCAAATTTGGCAAGCTTAGTACCAAAGGAACAGGAGAAATTAATACCCGTAAAAAAAGGACTGAAAATGATATAAAGTGCCTCAACCAGAAGGGACGTTTTTAAGAAGAGTAGTCTGAAAACCTGCATCAGCTGAATAGCAAAAACATGGCTAACGGCTATTTTATCCAAATCTTGGCTCAGACTGCTGGCTTAGGCTACAAAAATATAACAAGTTCATATAGCACAATTTCATTAAAATAACATGTTCCTCTGACAGTACCCAACTGTCAAACCATTTTCAATTGGACCCTCTTGCACTGCAGGCATCTTCGAGATGAGGAACAAGTCCGTTTCGGAACCTCGATTCTCAATATATAATTTTTAACGATTCCTCGCTTCCTTTCTCGCACCTGCTCACGTTTTGTGCAACTATGCTACATACCACTTCTGATAATTTTAGCTTCAGTGTATCAGTGAATGGAACCTCTAGCTTCCGGTCGAACAAGTATGGAAATATTCCTTATTTGTGATTATCTCGTATCCTGATGGTAGTTTCCCAATTTTGAGAGATGGATTAGGATAGCAAAAACGTAATTGTAGATAACTTCTCATTTTCCATCTGTGGAAAACTGCTCTATGTTCTTGTGCTCTATAGATCCCACTGCAAGACTATCCCAAGAATTTTCTCTGGTTCAGAGAAAGGAAGATAACAATTCAGACAAAAAGTAAAAAATTCTAATACAAAAAATGAAATAATAAATAGAAATCAGAACTACAGATTAAACTGAATAATTATAATTAATTTTGAAAATTTTGTTATATAGGCAGTAAACTTTGAACTATTTATGTATTTATTCTCTATAATGCCATACATATATACTATAGTCGAAAAGAATGACATAATAAAAAAATTTATAAACAAAAGTTTTCAATTATCATGATAAGGTAAGTTTAAAACGATATGAAGAAATACTTACATGATCATTTCGTTCGAAATAGATTGTATTATATCCTTCTTTCATCAATCAAAATATGTGGAATATGTTTGATGTATGCCCAATCCTCGCCTATCTCCCTTTTACATCGTTTTCCTATTATATATCCACAAGCCTTAATTTCAAGGAATTGAAGGGATCTGAGGCCTCTTACCCATTCTGGGAGAGTTACCATGTTATCAATTCCCCCGAAAAAGAGTCCGCGGAGGCTCTTCATTCCTGGCAATTGCTTGTCAATGTCACTAAATCTTTGAAGCTCTTTAATATTATTTATATGAAGAGTCTGGAGAGTGGTGATGAAATGAAGCCAATTCACCGGAAGATATGACTGATCAGTTATATATAAGTCAATGAGGTTGGGAAAAAGCGTAGATAAAGAAATTTTTTCTGATTCTTCCTCTATTCCATTCATTAATTTCTCACATCCAGTAATATGAAGTGTCCGAACCTTTTGAAAGAATGGCACATACACCAGCTCAGGACAATTCCAAAAGGTTAATTCAATAAGGCTAGGAAACAAAGGCAGTTGTAATAGAACATTATGTTGTTGTGTTGTTTCATTTTCTCCCTCTCTCAACCATCCCATTAGATTTCGCATATTCCAGATATCGAGTTGTTCTAGGGATGGAAAAAAGGATGTGCTCTGTGATACCAATTTTCCTCCCTCATCTTCCATGTTGCTGTATGGCGCTCTATAACTGTTGTCTAATATAAATTCAACACTATCTAACCCATTCAAGTGAAGATACTTGAGACAAGGCAACTGACTCAGTGCACCAAGGTGACGACATTTTTCACAGTTAGCAAATACAACTCGTACTAAATTTGGAAAGCACGAAAGAATATCATCTGCTAACCAACTAGGAATCTCACCTTTATAACCATCAATTTTCATCACTCTAATAATAGGTTGTGGACGAAGTTCTTCTAACACTAGCTCGTCATTATCACCAGCAACACTTGCCTTCCATTTTAGCGTTAGCTCTTGAAGATACTTCCCCTTCAAGTTGGCAGTCTTGGCTGATGTTACATCTCTCACATGTTCCAAACCTGAAATTGATAGATTTCTTAAATTGTTCAACCCTCGCAATTCACTAAGCCCACCAAAATTTCTGGATTCATCATTCTCATTCAAGATAAACTTTGATAATGTCCGAAGAGAAGTCAACTCCCCAATTCCAATTGGCATGTGACTTAAACTGTCACAATCATAAATCTCTAGATAGACGAGGTTTATCAATCTTCTAAAATCTCGTGGCAGTTCTTGCAGTTCCCAGCAACCTTTAAGTTTCAAAGTTTGCAAATTTTGTAGTTTTGTAATAGAATTGGGGAGTGTTTTCAGCTCTACATTCCATGAAATATCCAGATACCTTAAATGCTTTAACTTATGAATGGAACGAGGCACACTCTTAATCTTAATATCATGTAAATCCAACGATCGCAACCCCTTAAGGCTTGAAAACCAATTGAATTTTATGGTTGAATCTTTTTCCGGTCTATTATATCCACGTTGATATGGCAAAAGAAAAGTTCGTATCTTCTGTGCATTTTGCAAATAGCTGGGAAATTTCCACAACAAGTCTAATTGAAAATCAATTGATACATGTTGAGTCTTTTTTTCAATACCTTTTGCCTCTCTATTTAAAGTCACCATCCTTTTTCCTGCCACCAATCTTGCAAGATCACGCATGAGATCATGCATTTTAAACATTATAACATTGTTATTATATAAACTCACTGATACTTCAAAGAATGATCTCCAAAGTAGAACTTTAAAAGACTCGTTTCCATCATCTTCTTGTACAAATCCTTGTGCCATCCACAACTGAATCAACATATCCTTCCCAAACATATAATCTTCCGGAAATAATGCACAATATGCAAAGCAATTCTTTAAATGGGGAGGAAGATAATTATAACTCAGTTTAAGGGTACGCAAAATACCTTGTTCATCTTGAAACTGAACTATGTTCGAAAGTTCTTCCATGAACTTTTTCCACTCAAATATGCATTTAGAGTGCAATAGTCTACCAATGGTTTTCATGACTAAAGCATTCCCGCCACACCTTTCAACAATTTTCTTGCCCATTGCAATTAGATCTGGACTGGTTTGACTGGTTGTTCCTTCCGGCTGATTGAACGCCATTTGATGAAATAACGACCACGATTCCTCCTTATTTAGACCTGGTAATTTATGTTTCAACGAGTCCGTGATTTCTGCAACACGTTCAGAGCGTGTGGTAAGTAGTAACTTACTCCCCTTTGCACCAGCGCCTAATAAGCTCTTCAAACGCTTCCACTGCTCAATATTTTCGTTCCATACATCATCCAAGACAAGAAAGTAAACTCTTCCAGTTAGTTCTTTCTCAAGGCGATCACGCAGTGTTTCTAATAACAGATTTTCTTCTGGTTTGCTATTTGTAGCACGTTCTAAGATTTTTTCAGCAATCATACTGACATTAAAGTTAGTAGAGACACAAACCCACATAGTCAGATGAAAATGTGTTTTAATCTTCTGGTCGTTAAACACAAGTTGAGTTGTGGTGGTTTTACCCATCCCACCCATTCCAACCACTGAGATCACTTCAACATTAGGGCTGTTAGACTTTAACAATAACTCGACAAGAGTATCTCTATCTTTTTCTCTGCCTATGACAATGTCAGATATACAAGAAATTGTTTCTGGTATTTCGATCTTCGGATATGACATCTGTTTACCAAAGATATTTGGGGAACCAAACTGATTCCAATCAGTTGCAATTTTATCGAGTCTCGCTCTAATAACCTTCAGTTTTCTAATCATTCTATAAACATAGACAGGCTGATTTGAGCTTGACAAAAAGCGGAGTACCTTTTTGGTGAATTTATTACCCGTCATAACTTGAAGACGCAAAGCTTCAGTGTGGAAGTCATCCACCAAGTCATCCGCATCATAAACTGCATTCGACAGATTACTCAACATCACTTCCATCTCAGGAGGTATCTCAAAATCGAGTTGGTTCTCAGCATCCGTAAGTGTTCCTTTGATAATAGAAACAGTCTCTTGCAGGCTTTCAAGCTCCCTATCAACACCAAATAGCATCCCAATATGTTTCAGAGCTTGAGAACCGAGCTTATTGATGATTGATTCTGTAACAGGTGCCAAAATAAATTCAGCCATATCTTTTCAGGAATGAAGAACGCTGGGGTAGAAAAGAATTCAAATGATACAAAAGAGAAGGATTATGCAAAGATGACTAGTAATAGAACCATTCAACTTTGACAATAATTAAAAACTCATTAAATTATGTGTTCCTGTCCCATTCTACTCACCAACCTTGTGGAAATTGTTGGAAATATAAGTCAGTATAATAGTTGAACATGCATTTATTTTTTCCATCAACCTTTATCTATTTACAATGTATCCATATATCTATATCTATTATATAACTTCTTAAAGATAGAACTGTAGAACCCATCAAATCAAATTCCTATAGGTTACTGAGATTTATTGTTTATCATATAAAATCTCTCACATCCTTCCTAATTCTTCCTCTATTCCTTTTATATTATTGAAAAATGTGATGTTGATGTTTTTTGTGTATTCAATCAAGTGTAGGATCCACAAGATCATCTCTTTCAGTATTGACATAATTATCTTACATTATCATCTTCTATACAATATATAATTTCGTTTTTTTAATTAGTAAATATTTTCATTGTCATCTTCTATACACTATCTATTAACAAGCCTATTTATACAAGCTAACCATATTATAACAATTTCCATATTAGCCAATACACTATTAACAAGATACTATTCCAGCACAAATATAATCATATTTTTCAATGATAATGAACATAATAAAATTTTAACCATGATGATTATCCTATAAAACCAGCCCAAGAGTGAGGAAGAAAATATTAACATAAAAAAACATGCAACACTCAACATAACCTATGGAGATTTTAATCTAGGCAACAAGTCCTTAATGATAATATATGTTTTGTTAATGTGGCCTCTAGTTAGACACAACAAAATCCAACAGCAGAGTTCAACAAGTTCTCAGTTTGGCTCCTGACACGTACTAGATGTCGAACCCATTAGAGCAATATGCATTTCATTTGTGATAGCAAAAATGTAATTATAAATAGCTTCTCTTTTCCATCTGTTGACCACTTCTCTATGTTCTGATCCTTTATAGATCCCATAGTTCAAGATCTGAAAAGGCAATCAAACATCAAGCAAATTCCAATCGGAAAATATAGATGCTTCCATCAAAATGTCATCTGCCAACTATTAAGAAGTTAGAATTGAGTTATATAATATCAAAGGGAATTCAGTTAACTGTTTTTTAAAGTTTGTTAGTTGGTTAGATGAATGACATCAGCTGATGTCAGCATAACATAATCAGTTATGGTCTTCTATGTATAAATAGATGCAGTTTGTATAGTCTCATTAATTTTTTCAATGAAATCTTCTTCATATCAGAGCTTTCTTATCATGGTATCAGAGCACAATTGAGGCTCTGATTTTCTTCAGCGTCATAAAGCTCTTCTTCTCATATTCAGATCAAGCTTCAAGATCGATCTTGATCTTCAGGTTTCTTTCTTTGTGATTATTTGGTTATCTGTGCTCCTGCACTTTGAGAGCAACCATAGAAGGTTCAGTAGATGCAACGTCCCACACAGATCCTCCAAACAATCAGGGATCACAGTCCAACACAATCGAGTTCACATATCCTCTCTATATGCACCCTTCAGACACACCTAGTGTGATGCTTGTTTCGCATAAACTTATCAGGACAGAAAACTATGGAGTATGGAGTCGTGCTATAATTATAGCACTCTGAGCAAAGAATAAAACTGGTTGAAAGAGAAGGAAGTAGCCAGAAACCTTCAAATGATGTGCAGCTTGCAGCACAATGGGAGAGATGCAATGCTCTTGTATTTTCTTGGATCTTGAATTCAGTTTAAAAGGAAATCTTTAATGGAATGGTGTATAGTGTCACAACTGAGATGGTTTGGAATGATCTGAAGGAAATATTTGACATGGTCAATGGATCAAGGATATGTGGCATACGCAAGGAACTCAGCTCACTGGTGGTAACAGTTCAATTTCTGTGTATTACTCCAAACTGAGGCTACTTTGGGATGAATTTGAGTCATGTGTTACTTTACCCACCTGTGTTTGTCCAACCTCAAAGGCCTACATGGAATATAGTCAGCAACAGAAGGTTCTGCAAATGTTAATGGGATTGAATGAGTCATATGCTACCATAAGATCTCAGATTTTGATGAAAATGCCTATACCAACACATGCTACTCTATTCTCAGTAATGAAGAAACACAAAGAAGTGTAGCAAGTTTTTATGCCAAGACTGAGAATAATGCAGTATTTTTCACAAATAAATACACCATGGATGAAAATAATGGTGCTGAAAGGAAAAAAACCATTTGCAGTCACTGGAATATGATGGGGCACGGTAAAGAAGTTTGCTACAAATTAGTGGGATATCCTGCACACTATAAGAAATGAGGTAGGGGAAGAGGAAATTCAAACAATCAAGAGGAGGTGGAAGAGCTGGGATGCAAAGAAACACATGCAGCAAATTACAGTCAGTGTGAGACAGACAAAATAACAGACAAGGGAAATGAGAATTCAGTCATGGAAACACCTCCAACATTCACAACACATCAAATACAATCAAATTATAAGATAACAAGGCCAATAATAACAGAAGCAACAGTGGTCCTTCTGTGAATATGGCAGGAAATTTTACCAAATTTCTCAATTTTTTAGCTGTCTGTGGTAGAGAAGAATGGATAGAAGATAGTGAGGCAAACATACACATCACATCCAACTTTAAAAACCTTAATTCAAATGCATCACTAGCACAAAACTCACCTTCTGTCCAATTGGCTACTGGTAAGTCTGTGCCAGTCACATATTGGGTCTATAAAGTTCCAAAACAACATGCAGCTTTACAATGTGTTCTATATACCGGAGTTTGAATTCAATTTGTTACCTATCTCTCAGTTTACCAAACAAAACCAATGCTTAGTTATCTTTTATCCTCACTTCCAAAACCTATGGACTGAGAAGATAAAGGGTCTTGATAAAATGAAGAATGGTCTGTATTACATTGAACTTCATACTAAACCAAGTTCAGTCCCTCCCACTTCCATCAAGTCTCCTTTCTATTCAAAGTCTGATCCAAAGTCAGATCATGTCCATACTGAAGACACTAACAGATGTGTCATCTGATCAATGTAATCTTTCAAATTCAGTTCATTGTAATCCTAATTCTAGTTGTATTTCAATTGAGAAAATGAATAATACGACTCTTTGGCATCTCAGATTTGATCATATGTCGTTTCTTAGGTTGAAGTTTCTTCCCCAAATTGGAAACACTTTGAAGTGTTCTCAATTGCATTGCTCAGTGTGTCATTTTGCAAAACAAACAACGCTGTCTTTCCCATCTAGCACTTCAGTCACTTCTGAAATTTTTGACCTCATACATCTTGACATTTGGAGACCATACAAAGTTCCCACACACAATAATGAGAAATATTTTCTCACTATTGTGGATGATCAATACAGAACTGTTTGGACCTTTCTAATGCAACACAAAACTGAAACATTTCCTATAATTCAGAAATTCTACTCTCATTCAAAACCAATTCTCAAAGTCCATCAAAAGAGGGAGATATGACAATGCCCTTGATTTTTTCAACACTAACTGTATCTCTTTCTTTGCTAAAAAATGAATTTTTCATGAGAGCTCTTTATACACCACAACAAAATAGTGTAGTTGAAAGAAAACATTGACATATTTTAAATGTGGCAAGAGCACTTATGTTTCAATTTCACATACCTTTGAATTTTTGGGGAAACTGTGTTATGATAGCAACACATCTCATTAACAGAACTCCAACTTCTCTTTTGAAAGGTAAAACCCCATTCGAAATCTTGTTCAACAGACCACCTGTCATCAGTCATTTGAAAATATTTGGGTGGTGTTTGTGTTAAGCAAAAATCCTACCCAATATTGACAAATTCTCTCCAAAATCCAAATCTTGTGTCTTTGTTGGTTATCCGTACACTCAAAAGGGTTATCATCTCTTTGACTTAAGCACCAAATTTATGTGTCTCAAGAGATGTCATCTTTTATGAAATAGAAATATTGGAACACATAGAGTCGGCAAATGAGATGGGTTCATTAACAATTCACAGATGAAAAATGACAAAAGAAAGCATTCATCCCCCTTCTATATCTCGCATCTGTAGTATTTTTGCCTGGTAGATCTCTTCCTCATTTAATAGAAGTTTGGAATTTTTTATTACTAAGACATTTTTTCTTTCTACAACCAAATAATAGTCATATACAAGATTTTTCCTATGTTGTGGATGATTCTTATAACTCTCACTTCATACCACCAAAAATTCATTCTCTTTCTTCTGGCACTGATTCCCCAAACACAAATATTCATTACTCAGTCATACATCTTCTGATATATAACATGGTGTTCTTAAAGATGAACTTGTTTCACAACCTCTTAGTATCTCTCATCGTCTCAGAAGGTTCACAAGAACATCAAATATACTTATTTGGACCAAAGATTACATTTATCCTACTGTTCCTCATGAACATCCGCATGTCATAACTTCAGTAAAATATCCCATGTCTGACTACTTGTCCTATCATTATGTGTATAAACCCTACAGAGCTTATCCTTCCTCTTATCTCTTCTATCTCTAAACCAAACTCTTACCAAGATGCAATTGTTCATGAAAGTGGAAAAATGCTAGGATAAATAAAATTAAGGCTTTAGAGTTGAATGAAACATGGAAGTTAGTGGAGTTACCTTTGGAAAGAAAGCAATTGGTTGCAGGTTGGTCTATAAGATCAAGCATAACTCAGATGGATCTGTGGAGAGATACAAAGCTAGATTGGTTGCAAAATGGTACACTCAAAGAGAAGGATTGGACTACACAGAGACATTTCTCCTGTGTCTAAGATAGTCACTGTCAGGACTCTTATTACACTGGCTTATATTCACAAATGGCCTATGATAAAGATGGATGTTACCAATGCCTTCCTATAGGGTGATTTGCGTGCAGAAGTATACATGTCTCTTCCACTGGTATCCAGTAACAAGGGGGGAAACATTGTTTTTAGGTTACTGAAATCCCCGTATGGCCTTAAACAAACTTCAAGGCAATGGAATTCAAAATTCACAAGTGCAATGATAGAAGCTGGGTATAAACAATTAAAGAGAGATTATTCACTATTTACAAGGAAGTGCAAAGGGAAACTAGTAGCTTTATTTGTGTGTGTGGATGACATCATTATCATTGCTGATGACAATGAAGGTATTGACGCACTGAAAACTTTTATGCACCAAAGATTCCACATTAAAGACTCGGGACAACTCAGATATTTTTTGAGAATTGAAATGGCAAAATCTGATAAATGAATTTATCTCAACTAGAGAAAGTATGAATTGGACTTGGTAATAGAAACTGGCTTGTTAGCCTCAAAGTCTGTGGTAATGCTTACGGAGTAAAATGCAAAGTTAATTTCTATTGATGCAGGAGTTATAAATAATGAAAATTAAAGATTCACTGACGAAGGATCCAAATCAGTTTCAGAAACTTGTCGAAAAATTGATATACTTGACCATGATTAGGCCTGACAGTTCAGAATTTGAGTCAATTCATGCATTTTCTTAAGAAATCACACATGGAAGCTGCCATAAGAGCTGTGAGATACATCAAAAGAAGTCCAGACTTAAGGATGTTATTGGCTTCCGACAACAGAATCAAAATTGAAGGTTTTTGTGACTCATATTGGGCATCATGCCCCATGAGTAGAAAATCAGAGGATTCTACATATTTGGAAATTCTTTAATTTAATGAAAATCTAAAAAACAATTAACTGTCTCAAAATCTTCAGCTGAGACTGAATATAGGGCCATGACAGCCACTATTTGTGAGATAGTAATGGCTGAGGGGTCTGTTGGAAGATTTTGGGATTAA
>JAYMTC010000520.1:0-11628 GCA_036897605.1 Melianthus villosus
GAATAAAGACAAATCCCAAAAGGAAAAGAAAGGATAAGATCCCTCTGGTCGGATCCTATCTTTTATTATTCTGTTTTGAAAGAAGTTTGAAGTCCGCAGAAGATGGCTATATATATAAATATATATATATGCAAGTTATAAGTATACGGGAAAAAACTTTCGTATTTAAAACACATTTTTATTTACATTATTTAAAAAACATGTTAATAAGATTACAAATTGTAATACAAAAATTGCTAATTAGAAAATAAAATTGATAGGGATCCGAAGGAAAAAGTTTCTGCTGGAAGACGACAAATGAGTAGGGAAAATATCAGGCCATGAAACCCTAGTAATTAACGACAATCAGCTGAGCTACGTATTCAAAGCTCTTGGCCGATACTTGCCAATTCGCCTCTTCAACACTTCATACGCTACTACTCTCTCTTCCAACTGACCTCTCCTTATGTAAGTACTATCTGTTGATTTCTATGTGCTTCAATTGAATGTATTAAGCTATATTTCCTGTATGAATTCTGTTAGCTATTTTTCCTTGAGACGAATCAAGAATTGCTCTCCTCTGGATTAATTTAGCAAAATTGCTTTGTGTCTTAAATTGTCTGTGTTGGGTGTTTCCAGTTTCTACATTTGCTTATTTTGTTCTTATTTCTAGGTAATTTAATTTCCCCGTTACTTATTTATATACGGATAATGTTAAGGAGGCTGCAGAATTTGTTTATTTTTGTGAAGTTGAAAGTTGTAACTCTCTAAGCTGGCTCCGAATTTAGTTTTTTCTTTTCAAAACAGATTTTGATTACTCTCTGGATTTCAGGAGTTAAGTAGATGTGCATCTGTGGTACAGTACAGGTTCTATAATCATCTGCTATTTATTACAAGGTCTTTATCACATTTGGTTGTTTCATGTGCTAAATTTCTCAAATGAGTTGCAGCATTTGAATTTGTCTTTTGTCATTATAAACGGTCTGTGGAGAAAATTCGTCATCACCAAAATTAATGGACAAGTTGTTTTTAAGATACATAACCAGATTTCAGATTTTTGCAACATCTCATAAAAATGGTGTTTTAAGGTGCTAATTTTAAAAAAATGCTGTTTATTTCATATTTCGCACATCTAAATATACTGAAAGGCCGAACCAACTGTTGTTTACCTTCTAAATGTAGTTTTATTATTATTGATAATTGTTCAGAATTTTTAACTTTGAAGTCATTCTGATAAAATTTGGCAGTTATGATGTTGATCCTAAGAGGAAGGATTAGGCAAAGCTGAAACATTATTATACCAAGTGATTAGAGTCAGTTACACAGATCAGAGTAGGAAAAATGACAACTAATTCTCACTGAGGATCGGGGCGTAGTTTCGTTTCATTGCCACATATATCCTTCGGGTAGTTCTTAAGTTGTAAAGACAGATGAGCTATACAGTTAATCCACAGACCTCTATGGTTAAGGTTCCTTGTTCTGGTCTAGGATGGTGTTCGAAACAAGTTGGTATCAGTTCTGTTACCGGACATTGTACAATTAAAAAAGTACCCACATTTCACTTATGTTTGTCAGTTCAGTCCAATTACAAAACTCAGTCTTTTTGGAAACGGAGGGGAATTGTTGGTTCATGGAAAAATGTGCATCATTTACATTGTAGATGTTTGCATGGAAGTGTTTGCATTGACATAATTGATGAAATCGACCAACACAAATGGAGCCCTGAAAGTAAGGACACAGGCATGGGAAGTAACCAAAGAAAGCAGAATTCAAAGAGGCATCCCAGTTCTTCAGTACTGTCTATAGATGGACCATTTGTTGACAACAAAGAAGAGACCAACAATGAAATTCTTAAGAATTTCTGCGACAATGGGAAGTTAATGCATGCATCTAAACTGATAGAAATAATGGCCCGTCGCAACCAAATTCCCAGCTTCCTTTCTTGCACAAACTTAATCAGGGGCCTCGTCAATATTGATAAGATAGATAAAGCTGCCAAAATATTGAAGATAATGGTTATGTCTGGGGGAGTTCCAGATATTATTACATACAACATGATGATTGGTGGCCTATGTAGAAGAGGATTTGTGAATTCTGCAATCGATCTCTTGGAAGACATGAGCTTAAGTGGTTGTACTCCAGATGTGATTACTTATAATACTATAATCCGTTGCATGTTTGACAATCGTAATTTTGATCAGGCTATTGGATTTTGGAAAGATCAGCTGAAAAAAGGTTGTCCTCCTTATCTAGTTACCTACACAGTCCTAATTGATTTAGTCTGCAAGCACTGTGGAACTGTGCGAGCAATAGAAGTGTTGGAAGACATGGAAATCGAGGGATGTTATCCTGATATTGTCACCTACAATTCTCTTGTTAATTTTACTTGCAAACAAGGGTCGTATGAGGATACAGCGTTAATTATTCATAATCTTATATCTCATGGAATGGAGCCTAATTCTGTAACATACAACACTCTGCTTCATTCTCTCTGCAGCAGTTGGTGTTGGAATGCAGTAGATGAGATCCTGGCAATCATGAATGAAACTTCACATCGTACTACAGTGATTACATACAATATCATGATTAATGGTTTGTGTAAATGTGGGCTTCTAGATCGTGCCATCAACTTGTTTAACCAAATGGTTCACCAAAAATGCTCACCTGACATTATAACTTACAATACCCTATTAGGTGCTCTTTGTAAGGAGGGAATGGTAGATGAAGCCCTTGAATTGTTACACCTTTTAAGTGGCACCAGCTGCTCTCCTGGTTTGATCACCTATAATACAGTGATTGATGGGCTTGTTAAAAGGTTATATGGATGAAGCAATGGAATTGTATGGTCAAATGATAGAAAACAGGACCACTCCTGATGAAATTACCCATCGTTGTTTGATATGGGGGTTTTTCCGTGTGGATCAAGTTGACAGAGTTGTGGATATACTAAGGGAGATGGGTAAAAGAAACCACAAGATCAGAAATAGTGCGTACAGGTTTGTGATCCATGGATTATGCAGAAATAAGAAGGTGGAGGTTGCAATACAAGTTCTGGAGATGATGATCTCAAGTCAATGCGGACCAGATAAGACAATATATTTTGCTATCCTCAAGGGTATAGCTGCTGCTGGTATGAAGGAAGAGGCTAGCAAGTTGCAACAAAAGTTGATTGAATGGAAGGTGTTCACCAGAGAAACCTTGCTAAGCGGAATGTATGCAAGAGCAAGACCTTGATGAGTTCAGGCAGTTACTTGTTCTGGGAAGTTTCCAGCTGGTTAAAGTTGTCCGAACAGTATACATTCTTGTTAGGTGACTTTCTTGTCCAGTTCTTTAACTAAACAGTCTCGTTTTCGCTCACCAATTTTGATATATGATATGTTTTCAGATTTTTCCTTTAGCTATTTGTCCTCCTTGATCTGCCTGGTGTTTTGTGGTAGTTTGGTGGGTTATTTGTTAAATTTGCTTATGTTGCAACGGCAGCATCCCTTGCAGAAGATTCTATAGGCCAGCTATGTATGTTGACTGATCTTAATTAGGAATCTTGGAGGTTGTTTTTCATTATCATGGGGGTAAATTATGCAACTTTCTTGATCTGAAATACGAAATAAGTGCGAAACTTGTCTATGATATTGTTTTCCCCTTTTTTGTATTAAAACTAACCTTTTAATACTAGTTTAGACCCAGAAACATGAAGTTTTATAGTTCCTATACATGAGAACAGGTGTAATATGTTAAATTTTTTCCATTTTGTGACTTATGTGGAGTTGATACAGTTTTACTTCGAATTAGTTCAGATCATGACTACCAATAATTTGTTTGTGCATGGTTACATGGTCGTGTTCAGATCATAACCATCAAACATGAAGTTCTCATGCTTGGGCTGAACTAGAATGGATAGGAGAAAGACTCGACGGACAGTAGTATTACAGGCTTGTAAGTACCCGAGACTTGACAGGTTTTTATATAAATTTTTTTGGGGGATATGGTCTCATCATGGGGCTCTGTATTTGTTACCAATCAATCTAGAAATAAGCATCTGGTAGTCCACTTCCTCGTCAATTTGTAGCGCCTTTTTTGGTAAATTCACATGTATCTCTACCCAGCATTGGAGATAAGACTAGTCATGTTTGAGACGGGAGTGATATAGTTAAACCTCTCCCAACATGTGCGACTCCAGGATCGAACTTCTGACCATTAGGCTAAAGGTTGTCGGGGATCAGCTCGTTTACTACTGGACCAACACGTTGTTGGTCAGTGGATCTTTTAGACTTAAGATATTTGAAACAAAAATATGCATGTCTTGATTATTTTTATTTAATTTGAAGACTTAAATGATACATGAACTAATATTATTATCACAAATTAGAATTAAAATTTTGGATTGCACTTATTAAATATTTAAACTTTAAAGTTTGTATCAATATTAATCATAATATTAAATAAATGTTAAAATTAACATGTTTTATCTCAAATCAATATGATATATTGCAAATTTTACAAAATAAACACATATATATCGGCCCTTTTAGATCCTAAAATGACCCTTAGATCTTATAATGGGTCTCCCTTTTTGAATTCTTGAGTCGTCATTTTAAGATTTAAAATAGGTGATTGGTATGTTTTTATTTTTATAAGATTTGCAATAAATCATGTGATACAAATAATCTATAGTTCATCTAAAATTTAAGGGATTGATTATCATGAGAAGGATGCTAAAGGCCAAATATGCAAAGGATGCTTAATAAAAAGTTTATACACATAATTAATGCAATTGATAGTTTTATGCATTAATTTGGACAAGCTTAATAGTCATTTGAATTTTTTAAGATTTCTATATATATATATATATTTTATCTTATAAATGGTACAGCGTTAGGACTATGCAATGACCACGGGAGATATCATGTTTAAAATTGAGTACAGAATCATAAAAGCCTCAAAAATATCTATTATTACAGAATGTGCAGAATGTTCTATTTTATCATTGGATTAATTATATTGAAAGTCTCTGTGTTACGATATACGTCAATAGTATCCAACATTTTACTTTTAGCATGTTTATTCTCTAACATTCATATAGTCAAAACACCGCAGATCTTATCGTGAGATGCTGTCTAATATGAGCGTTAATTACATAACACGTGACTGACATGTAGGGTATTTTTTGAAAAAAAAAATTGGTTTAACTGTACGGATACCCTTTGAACTGTACTAGTTTCAGCGTTTTACCTCATCAACTGTAATTTAAATCATTTTACCCCCTGAATTATTTAATATGATCAATAATATCTTTGTTCGTGCCAGATATGACTGAAATTGAGGATTTTTTAGCTTACGTGGCAAATATGACTTACGTGTCATGTCTGAAATTCTTTTTTTAATACAAAGTCCCTCTATACAAATACACATTCTTATTTGGGTCATTTGTTAACATTAAAAAAGAATATGGGCAGAATATATCCATCATCACTCCCAATGGTTCTATCCCCTTCTTTTCATAAATCTCCTCATCCCCATTAAATTCAATCCTCATTCCTCCATTACTATAGTTGCAAATCCATTTTTCTCTCTCATCATATTTCTTCATCTTCCTTCTTTTTAGTTTACAGATCTCGTAAAAAGAGGAGAAAGTGTTTTCTCAATTTCAACTGTTTTTGAGCGATTCATTCAAAGAGTAATCAAAGCTGTTATAATCTTAAAGAGAAGCAAAAGCACCAGGTAAGGATATGGTGTTCACCCATCATTTTTTATTGGATTTGGTTGCCGAAGATCCACTGCATAACTTAGAATTAAGTCCGGTAGGGCGGAGAAATTGGGGCAGGTGAAATCTGGGTTCATGGGAAAAATTGTGGATGATGAGGAAGATGACCCTTTGTTGGAAGAGGATTTGCTTGAGAAGTACAAGAAGTAGACGTTCAATCATTAGTCTTTTCTTCAATGGATAAGTCTTATTTAAATAATCGGTGCTTCGGTTTGTAGTCTTGCATATAGACAATGGAAGAATTTAAATTTGTGGAACCTTGCGTTTTGGAAATGGGAGGTTTTGGTTCTGATTTTGATTTGTGGTAGGTTGTCTTAGATTGAGTATTAGAATTGTTATGTTCTTCAATGAAATGAACTTCCTTTTGCGTAAAATGGTTCTTTATTTTGTCGATGACTCCTTGGACAGGGATGTCAGATGGCAGAATATAGAGCTCGACAACCATGATGAGATTTTGCTTAGAATAAATTTTTATAAATTCTGTTCCAATTCTTTTCTAATTTTACGAAATAACTCAAAATAAAATGTGTATTTACATAGAGGGACTTAAAAAAAACACGTAGGCTATAATTGTCCCATAAGCTAGAAAATTCCTAATTTTGGTCCTACATGGCACGAATAACGATACTATTAATCATATTAAATAATTCAGGAAGTAAAATGATGTAAGCTACCATTGATGGTTAAAACGCTACAACTAATAAAATTCAGAGGTATTCGTATAGTTAAAAAAAAAAAAAAGTAATCATTATTTATTCATTCTCTTTCTTCCTCCCTTTTCTAATTCTATGTGTTTTATGGGATTGAGGAAATGATCTTCCTCGGCGGGATCCATATCAATGGACCATTTATGAGATTTCTTTTTAAGCAAATGATTTTCTTTTCTCGAATCGATAGGAAGATGAAAAGACGAGTGTGGCTGTGGAGGTCACTGAAAAGCAGCTTGTTAAAAAAGTTGCACCAACTCATTTATCAGTTACAAGTTTGATCATGGCTAACACATATAGATATCAATCAAACTCATTCTTAATATGCGACTATTTCCACGGTAAATCAATGGAGTTCATCATTCGACAAATGAGGGTAATCGCTATCAACAAGGTTCCTTTTTTGAAATCGTTTACAAATTGATCGAGATTGATGATCAAAATAGGAGCTTTTAGTTTTAGAGGAATGCAAAACCGATTCAATATCAATCTTCCATAACTCACAAATCCATCACACGTGTTTCTTAATTTTTCAAAATTTCTTTTAAAACACTGACCCATAGTCACAATGGCAAGCATGGACCAAATCGAAGCCAAAATTGGGTCGTTGCTGGTGCTTGGAGGGAGATAAAAGATGTTGTCGCCATCGTGAGAATCGGGCGATCTGGTTGTCCCTATAGGGACTGAGTCGACGACGTATCATATGAGTTAAAATAGAGCATCGACTTATATTTTATGTGTGGTTGAGTTGTGATTTGAGGTTTCAGCGGTGGTAGAGGAGAAGAAGGCGTTTGGGGTCTTGCAGGTAATGAATGTGGGTCTGGTGGAGATTGATGGGTGTTGTTTGTTGGTGTTCGTGGGAGATGAGCGATGGATATGAAGAGGGGGATGAAGAGGAATTTGAGAAATGAAGGGTTAAAATAAGATTTCTAAAAAAACCTTAATATTACTCAAATTTCATATAATTAGTGGCCATATTTGATACCAATTTATGGTGATATTAGATGTATTTTGTCTATATGAATGTTGTGGACTAAACATGTTAAAAGTGAATGTTGGATATTATTTACGTAGAACGTCACAAATATTAAGACTTCCGATGTAATTAACCATTTACGTTTTATATCAATGTGTCTTACATATTCATCTTTTAAATTTGGTCTAAATTTTTAAACCTATGAATTCATTAAATTCAGGTGTGGTTTGATAAATTAAGTATTAAGTCATGAATACTGAATAAACATTTGGATGTGTCTAAATTTGTTAAGAGTTCATTAAGAGGCAATGACTTAATGTGATATAAATAACCTCGAAATATAATATTACACATTATTCAAAACTAATTTAGATGTAGGGATTAATGATTCAGCTAGAATTTTAACACTTATAATTAAGATGCATTAAAAATCTAATAAGGCATTTACTAAACAAGTGACACATTCATTTAACACTTAATGATTAAGTGAACAGCTAAACTAAGAGGTGAATAAGTGCTATCAAACAATACCTTAATTAATTCATGTTTCATATAAACAACTTTTAAAAAGTACTCATGTTTAAATTTATTCATATTCTTTTTATTGTATGATATTTATAAAATAATTTGTAATAATATATTGATTCAATTAAAAAAATATTGCAATAGATTTCCATAAAAAATCATTTTAGATCTTATAATTTTACATCATTATTCATTATTATTAGAATTATATATGAATAATTAATAATTATATAATGTAAAATATGGTTTCGTGTAAGATGGTTTACTTATAATTAGGCTTAAATATTTATATAGTATATGAACTATTATGTTTGTCTCAATTTAGGACATGAACTATAAAATGCACCAAATAGATAAATAAACTTTTAAAACGTTTCAATTTTAGCAATTTAATTAACTCTGTTAAATATATCGTTAATTTATCTTATCTAACTAATAAAATAAATTAATAAATTAAACCCACTTTCTAAGTTAAACCCGGTCAAAGAAAAATAATTTAGACTACTCAGAATTCCAAAACAATCACATATAGCAGTAAGAGAGCATCCATTATTGTTTAATTGTAGATCTTCCAAAGCAATCATTCTTGCTTTGGGATGCAATGCCTTGTAATCTGTATAGTGCTCTAAAGTTGGATTCTACAAAGAGTGACGAAAAATCTCTTAAAAACAAAATTTGATGTAAGGAACTGTCACGAATAAAACAAAAAAGAAAATAGGAGGACATCAACGATACAGACCCACGGTTACTCTGATAAATCAAGTGTCCGGTTGGCAAGAAATACAACTGATGCAGCTATGGAAGAACACAAAAGTTTACGAAAGCTGTAATTTGTAAGAGTCAACTCTATTAAATAATTTTTCGTGAATTCCAATTCGATGCACGGAACCTTACAAATAATCGAAGAAGCAAATTATTTTCTCTTATAATGAAATAATATTCTACTAAAAAAATCGGTAAGGAAATGAAAGATTGAGAGAAATATATTTTAAGAGTCAACTCTTCTGTATAATTAGGATTGTTCCAAATTATAGGATTCTTTTATCAATCTTGAATATGCAATGAAATGAAAGATCAGGAGAAAATCGAAGGAAAAAAAGTGAATATATCAAGCTTTACATTTGTTGGGGGATTTAAAATAAAGATTTAGGGTTTTCTTACCTATAATGAGTAATTGGATTTTAATTGGACTCGTATATGATTTTGAGTGACTTGTAATTAATAGAAAATGAGTTGAATTAGACGACCTAAGATAAAATAACTGTATACTTAACAAAATTAGCTAAAACACTGAAATTGAAAATTTTTGAAAAGTTCATATATGTAATTGATGTATTTTAAAGTTTAAGTACTAAATTGAGACAACAATGATAATTTAGATACTATATAAGTATCTAGGGGTCGTATATATAATATTTTACAAATTATTCACAATATTAATACATTTAGTCTGCAAAATTTATATTTAGCTTTTTTAATAAATAAAAGTGGATTGACTCCTTGCCCAAGCCAATTAATTCCAATCCCGGTGATAATTATTAACTATTAATTTAATAGAATGATGAAGTTAATTCTTTAAGTATTAAATATACGGCGTTTTCTACCACATAAATGGAAAATATCTCAGTCGGTTTCATTTCACCCATCGCGAAATTAGAGAACCACGAAGCCTTCAAAAGTTCATAAACGGAAAAAAGGTTTCTTCTTCTTTCTGGTTTCAATGGAGGAAGGCAAGTAGGTGTTTTTGGAAATCGTATCGATTACATAGTACAAATATGAATAAGCTATATGCATCAAAACCCATTTTGAGTCCGGGTCGGGTGGATAAATTCCCACCGCCATTGATGAGGTTTCTGAGAAGCAATGCTAGCAGCAAAAGCAGAGGAAAGTCTCGCTCCAGCCCCATGTTTGTTCGGAAGAAGAACTCCACCGAAACCCAAGAACCCTCTTCTCCGAAGGTAACCTGCATGGGTCAAGTCCGGGTTACCCGGTCCAAACAACCCTCCACCACCACACCCAATCGAACCGGACGGAAACGACAACCGACTACCAAACTCCGGTGGAAGAATATTCAAATTGGTCTGTTCTTTCGACAATTCGCCGGAAAACTCAAGCCCCCGTCGTTAAAACCCTTTTGGCGAAAGTCGGTTTTTGTGTTCCAATCGAGTTTTCGAAGGAAAGCTAAATCCATCGAAGAGTTATCCAAGTCTGAATCGGAAAGTGAACATTCAAAGGACGAAGAAGTTGAAGAGGAACTGAAGTTTTTCGAGTCGACATCATCTTCTCCACCAAGAAATGCTTTGCTATTAACCAGAAGCCGATCTGCTCCTTACAGATCTTCCTCTTTAGCCTATAAATTTTGGGGCGAAGATAATGAATACGACAAAACAGAGCAACAAAACAGGCCTGCACACGAAGTGTTCGACAAAATGCCTCACCCAGAACCAGAAACCAATGAAGAAGAATTGAAGTTTCTCAAACAATTAGCAACTTCAATTGAAGAATTCATAGTCAAATCTGCAAAGGATCAAGAACTAAATTCGATTGAAGAAGGGTTTATTCGGCCTCTGATACTCACAAGATGTAAATCAGAACCAGCAAGAACAGCAACAGAGAAGCTCAATCTAAATGGAAGGTTGGGTTTTACAGATTGATTCATTTTTATTCTTCTTCTTATTAGTTCAATCTTCATTTTTTAACCCCAAAATGATAACAATTGAAATGGGTATAATTATCTGAATATTTTTTAAGGATTAGTAATGCTTTTTTCATATGGAGGGGTTGTAGGAAGAAAAGCTTATGGCCATGGAAATGGAAAAAGGGTAACTGAACTTTTTGTACACTGAAAGGTGTGTCATAAAAGATGGAAAAAATTGGTTCGTATTCATCGATTCTGACACTGCTTCTTGGGCTCATTCATTCATTTATTACTCTCTTCTCTTCCTACCTTTTAATTGCTTGAAAGTGTTTCACAGAATTTTCAAAAAAATTTGGCTTCTTGTTGATGCTACTGTACTAGCAGTGATTGTGATAAAACAATCGAAGTTAAAGCACTTTGGAATTAGCGGCACGCACACATTAAAAATGATTATTGAAATCTTGTGTTTTATTTTTGAAGGACTTTTTTTTTTTTTTTTTTTACAATATAATAATTGTATATCTGTAAGTTAATGGCACTTGTTTTAGATTCTGTTGGTAACAGGTGAGCGATATGTTTTATTATTTATGAAAAATTAGAAAGTTTTAGACACCAATCATAAAATTTACCGTATTCAAAAAAAATAATATGGGAGGAGCATATATAATACATAATTGTAGAAAATGTTTATTTTGAAGTTAAAAAAATGGAAAGAATTATATAATATAAAAATGAGACGTGGTAGAAGATTATTCTTCTTTATATATTTTAATTTAGATAAGAATTTGTTTGAAATATTGTAATAAAATTCTATTTTGACAAAAAATAGTTATATTAAATATATATATATATATCTTTTTTCAGGATTTTATAAATAAAAAAATTCTACAATTTTGATGAATTAAAATTTTAAATATACTTCTAGTGATTCTATTTTAGAATAATTTTAGTGATTAGTATGGCGAATTTTATATTGTGTTATGGTGTGATTATGGATTGAATTTTTTTAATTTTTTATATGACGGAGAGAGCTTATAAAAAA
>JAYMTC010000521.1:0-11628 GCA_036897605.1 Melianthus villosus
AAACTAATATAATTTATCCATGTGTAGATGTTTGATAAATTAAATAAAAAATATGAAAACACAAAATAAATAACAAAATACAAAAAATTTAATATATTTTTAAAAAAGTAAACTAATAGAATATGAGATAAATAATTAACATATTTATTATAATTAACAAATTAATATGTATAATCTTATATTTTATCATGAAACAAATTCTCTTAAAATAATATTGTATTAATTTGAGTTATACAATTTTTAATCCGAACTATATTTTTTAAACCGTATTAACCCAAATCAAAATTTATAAAATCAAACAAAAATTTTCAAACCGTATAATTCAAATTAACTAAACCGAATAAACCATAATCCAAACTAAACCAAAAAACTGAAATACCCAAATTATTTGCACCTCCCTAATATGGTGTGTGATTTTATGTGGAGATTATTATGTTTTGCCTACAAAATAAAATTCTAACATAAAATCATCTTACTCGAACGTAATATTAAATGAAGTGTGATTCAGTGTTGAGATTATTATATTTTGTCTACAAAGTAAAATTTCAACGTAGAAACATCTTAGTCCAACTAATGTCAAACAAATACTTAATTCGATTCAACAAATACTATGTTATACCAACAATTATTTTGCTTTATATATGATCCTCTGGACAGGCTTGAACCACAAATAAGATAACACAATTTTCTTCCCAATTTTCTGCAAATCACCCAATGGTCATTACTAGTGCTGAACTTTTACATTATCTGTTCCTCTTCTTCATTTATTTACTTTCAGTTCTTGTGTTACAAACTTTCATTGGAAAGTTCAGTTCTCGTCCTAAGAATCCACCAGGCCCTTTTGGATTGCCCCTCATCGGCCATCTCCATCTGCTAAAATTAGCCTTACCAAAATCATTGGAAGTTCTAGCACGCCGCTATGGCCCCCTTATGCATATACGAATAGGCCCTTTACCAATAATTGTTGTATCCAATGCTGCTATAGCGCAAGAAATCCTTAAAACACATGATGTTGCTTTTGCTTCCAAGTTTGTGTTCTGTGCTTCTCATCACAACATCTATGAAGGATCTGACTTCGTCAATGCCTCTTATGGCCCGTACTGGAGATTCATGAAGAAGCTCTGCATGACCAAGCTTTTTGCCGGTCCACAACTTGAAAACTTTATTTATATCCGAGAGCAAGAGATCTACAGGATGTTGCAGTCCTTGATGAAGTGTTCGGAAAAAGGAGAAGGGTGTGACCTGCATATAGCATTAAGGACATTGTTAAATAACATGATTTCCAGAATGGCAATGAACAAGACATTATTAGTAAATCCTGAAAGAGCTGAGGAGATTATGAAGCTGGTCAGGGAGATTCTGGAGAGTAATGCAAAGTTAAGTTTCAGCGAAGTGTTCGGTCCATTGAAGAAATTAGACCTCTCGGGAAAAGGGAAAAAGCTCGAAGCAGCACTTTGGAAGTACGACAGTTTTGTGGAGCAAATCATCAAGGACTATGAACACAATCAATTGACGGGTCAAGAAGAAAAAGGGAAAGATATAATGGACATGTTGTTGGAGACTTACAATGACCCAGATGCTGAATTGAAGTTAACTAAAAATCAGATCAAATTCTTCTTTCTTGTAAGTAAATCTAGACTTTATCATATTGTAGTCTTAATAAAGTGGTAAGAATAAGAATTACCTCAACTTGCTTTAAATTTATGGGTGACAGGAATTATTTATGGCGGGAACTGACACGACAGCAGCAACAGCACAGTGGGCAGTGGTAGAACTAATAAATCATCCACAAACACTCGAGAAGCTGAGAGATGAGATTGATTTAGTTGTGGGGTTGAACAGGCTCCTCAAAGAAACAAAAGTGCCAAATCTTCCATACCTGCAAGCCATACTGAAGGAAACATTAAGGCTACATCCTACAGGAACCTTACTGCGAAGAAAATGTAACACAGATACTATAATCAATGGCTACAAAATCAAGGCTGGCTCTAACGTTCTAATCAATGCCTATGCCATAATGCGGGAACCAACCACGTGGAGAGATCCAGATGATTTTGTACCAGAGAGGTTTATGATGAACAAAAGCACAAAAAATTTTGCTAAAAATATGAAGGAACAAGATTTCAACTACCTTCCATTTGGTAGTGGAAGGAGAGCTTGCCTTGGTGCATCACATGCTTCATTAGTGATGCATGTAGCAATTGCAGCTCTGTTCCAGTGCTTTAATTTGAAAATCGAAGGGGAAAATTCTGATATTAAAGTAGTGAGCGGATATACAGCGGCTGTTGCAGGCTCCCTTCTATGTTCTCCTATCATACGATGTAATCCGCAACTGATAATAGACATAAAGCAGCACGAATATGGTTTCTGACAGTGATCCTCATGCTAATACTAGGGACAAGGTCTTGTATACAAGGACTCAAGTATGGCACCTGTGGCATATCTAAAGGCAGATTCTGTATATATGGAAGGGATTACTAAACCTTTCTCTCGATGTATGATAAAGTACTTCCTGCTGTCTGTCTATAAATGCTTTTAAGCATAATAATCCTTCTATAAAGGTGTGAAGATTGTTCCTATAGTTATTTTAAGTTAATCCCAGCTTTTTCCTTTTCTTTTTCTGGATCCAAGGCTATAGGATAAATTTTTGCTTGTAACTGCTGCATGATTCGGCGATTTTATCATAGTTGTTCTCATGTCTCCAAAAAATGTAAATGCAACCAACCAACTGGCTGTGCTTACTCAACCGATGCATGGAGCAGCTGTCGGAAGAAAAATTTTATCATGTTCTAGGACCTGGATATGATAATTGAAAGTGAAAAACCATGATACAATAATTTAAAAGGGAGAGAAAACAAACCAAGATGATTTGGACATGGTTTAGCTGTGAAGCACCGATTCCGATCGAATCAGATTCTTGGATTCTTCTATTTTAGTAATATTCACCGTGTTAGAGTAAAAACCTAACAATAACATTCTATAGAGTAAATAATTATTTGAATTATATATTTTGTAATATTTTAATTTACTATAATAAGTTTATATATTCTTTACTTAGTTTATATATATGTTATGTTATTTTAATTATATATGTTAACGAATTCCATAAGAGTACGAATCCTTAATTTTCTTGTAGTAGTTTAATTGACGAATTTACAAATTCGAATCATCGAATCTAAATCCTTGCTTCCTAGGGTTTTAGGGTTTAACTCCACTGACCAATGGCAGTTAGTAACACTCTGATATAATAAAATACAAGAACTAAATAAAACTGTTATAGAAATTCAGCATTATGTGAAACCTGGCTATTGAAATCACCAATATCATATGATTCTCCCTCGACATTTTTTTCTTCTTCTGGTCCAAGGTCCCCCCGTGTTGAAGTTGACAGCTAGTATATAATAAATAAACAGTAAATATCACTATCATATGACAAGGACAATAGAATAAGATAGCAATATGAATGCTGGTTTCATGATTAGATTTAAACGCTAGCCAGTGCAAGCCAGTACTTTTTTGTGCCTTATCATCCACATAATATAAGCTCTACATGTAAGTTACAAAAATCAGTAGACTCTTCGCAAGTACTTGAGGGATAAAAAAGAACTTTAGATTCCAATGAGGCATAGATGGTCATGTAAGTACCCGTGATGGAAAATGCGAGGAACAAATAAATATTAGGATTGCTGCATATCCTATTTGTATTGCGTACTGATGGAATTTTGTGTGGTTCAGCCTGAAAATCTACTTGGCGTTGCATATCCTATTTGGCAAGAGTGATTTGTTTAATTGCTTTCTAAACCAACACTGAATTGACTTGGCCTTGCAATGACTAGTCAGTTCACAGGCCTGCCTGGCCGGCATCTTCATAGCATGGACAATTGCTTGTGTATAAAATTAGTAATGAGGAAAACAAAACTAAATAAAAAATGCAGGGTGAAACTACTAGTAATAAACAAATCAGAAAAACAAATAAAATTAATATGCATCCAATTATAATGTATATAACCACATCCTTCAAATTCTAACAGCATCTTGACATAATTCAACTCAATTAAGTCGTAGCTCCATATATGGGGTCCATCACATGAATCATTGCCTTATTTACATTCATATCTTCTTCCGTTTGACCTCCATAAATTAAAATTTATTCCGGTCATTGCTTTTAGCAGCTGTTAAATTTCATTTCTACTGAAAGCTTAAGTGTAATAACGGAGGTGATATCATGTTTAATTTTGTTTCTACTAAAATCTCAAACTAATAGTAGATGGATATTTAATTCATATATATTCAATAGCAGCAACTGTATGAACCACATCATTTTAGGCCTACAAACAGAACATCCTTCACATAGTGAATATAATATATCTGATAAGAGCCAAAACCAAATACTCCAGGTTCAAAAGAAGGATTCCTACAGAACTTGTTGAATCTGCCTTAAATATCAAAAGATACTTTGTGGCTTCATTGTCATTTTCCTAATTCAAAGTTTATGTTCAAATACCTAATTTCTCCCTATATAAATAAAGCATCTTCCTCTGAAAACAAACAACATAACTCAAGAGTTTTACCAAGATTAACAATGGCCGATTTGCAAGACTATATTGTGATCTTCTTCATTTGGCTAGTCTCAGTAATCTTGTTTATAGCCTTCTTTGCCAAACCATGGAGTAGTCGTCGTCTTCCCCCAAGCCCACTAGCTCTACCAATCATTGGCCATCTACACCTCCTTGCACCATTACCTCACCAAGCTCTTCACAAGTTGTCATGCAGGTACGGATCACTAATTCATATTTTTCTTGGCTCAGTCCCATGTGTCGTTGCCGCCTCTCCGGAAATGGCAAAGGAGTTTCTTAAGAACCACGAGGCATCTTTCTCTAACCGGCCCCAAATGGCTGCTGTCGATTACCTTACATACGGTTCATCTGATTTCTCATTTGCTCCCTATGGCCCCTACTGGAAGTTCATGAAGAAGCTTTGTATGTCTGAACTTCTTGGTGGCCGCACATTAGAGCAGCTCCTTCCTGTCAGGCGTGACGAGATAAATAGGCTTTTGCAGTCAATACTTCACAAGGCAGAGGCAGGTGAGACAGTTGATGTTGGAAGAGAACTTATGAGGCTGTCAAATAACATAGTATCGAGAATGGCTATGGGGCAAAGATGTTCTGATAATGAAGATGAAACCGATGAGGTGAGGACATTGGTGAAAGAGATGGCACATCTTACAGGGAAGTTCAATTTGGCAGATTTTATTGGTTTTTGTAAGAACTTAGACCTTCAAGGATTTGGGAAGAGGCTCAAGGATGTTCGAAACAGATTTGACATAATGATGGAGAGAATTATGACTGAACATATGGAGGCAAGAAGCAAAAGGAAGGGAACTGGAGATGAGACTGTGAAAGATATACTCGATATTTTACTTGAAATATCAGAAGATGAGAATTCTGAGATGAAACTAAGCCGAGAAAATATCAAGGCCTTCATCCTGGTAAAGGGTCTTTAAAGTTCATAGCACATGCACATTTTATATAAATGAATATTTAATTGATATATATATTTAACATTTTTTTTAGGTGGGTAACACTCGAATATATGACCCAATAATAGTGTCTCTGAACGCTTGACTTCATGTTTTGATACCATGTTAAATTTAGTTTTGTCTCTATTAAAAACTCGAACTGGTAGTAAATATATATTTATTTGATATATCTTTACCACGTTTGATTCTCAATTTTTGTAGGATATATTTGCAGCGGGGACGGACACATCAGCCATGACCACAGAATGGGCGCTGGCAGAGCTAATCAACCATCCAAATGTGATGGAGAAAGTGAGACAAGAGATTGATTCAGTAGTTGGAAAGAGCAGACTAGTAGAGGAATCAGATATTCCTAACCTTCCTTACCTCCAAGCTATACTAAAGGAGACCCTTAGAATTCATCCTACTGGGCCATTAATAGTTAGAGAGTCGACCAAAAGCTGTACTATCAATGGCTATGAAATACCAGCAAAGACTCGACTTTTTGTTAATGTGTGGTCTATTGGGAGAGACCCAAATTACTGGGAGAGCCCACTAGATTTCCGGCCAGAAAGGTTTGTTAGTGATGAAAGGAACAAGAGTCAGTTGGATGTGAGGGGACAAAATTTTCATCTTTTGCCATTTGGGAGTGGAAGAAGAGGGTGCCCGGGGACCTCACTGGCTCTACAGGTTGTCCAGACAACTCTTGCTGCTATGATTCAGTGTTTTGAATGGAATGTTAGTGGAGGCAATGGTACTGTTGACATGGAAGAAGGACCTGGTTTAACACTTCCCAGGGCACATCCCTTAATTTGTGCCCCGTTATCTAGGCTTAATCCCTTTCCCTCAATCTGATTTCTCATGAATGAAGATAAAATCACATTGCATAATTGTACTTTTACACATATTTATGGTTCATTACTATACGACTAATGATACACCCAACGAGTACAACTTAAGCACCTAATGAATACAAGAGATACAACTAAATGGGTATCCATCCAAACGATGTCACACAAATTCATGAATTGGAAATCAACCATCTTTTGTAAGATTATCTATTCTCAACGTTAATTAGCAGGACTAATGATACACATACATGACAACATACCCAACAGATGCAGTCCCAAAATCATCAGATTTTAAAAGAGCAAGTCCTGTGAATTGGTCTACATCACATTGTGCATATTAAACCCGAACCTTTGTTAATTTTAATGTTGGCAAATAATAATTTTATTGTTTTTTAAGGCGGTTGTTCTGAAGGTAGGGAATTTGAAAATACGTAATTCTTCGTTTTCTTCTATTTTCTTTATTTCTTATGATTTTGACCTTTATCTTTAATATTCACCGTCACCGTCAATTTTTTCGCTTCTTGTTATCTTGAAAATTAAAATCAGGGTTCTTGTTGGTTTCATAATATATAGTCTTTCTTGATTTTACAGGCTAGTTTTTTAGTCTTTTATTACTTATATTTGGTATTGTTTCTTGGCTTTGGCTATTCTATTTCAATCAATCATGTAAGTTAAGATCTATGGAACTGAAAACAAAGAAATCTAGAACTTACCCCTTCGTCGTCTTCAATTTGAGTGAGATGTTAAATCATTCCATTTATTACATACATCAACATCATGATCCCCGAGGTTCTGCGCTTGTCAACATTAATTAACATTTATTATGTCTTAACCATATAATTTCTAAATTCCATCAGTATTACTTGTAATTATTACTGTCCATATGAGTGTGTATATTCATATTCTATAATGGTAGTGTACATCATATTCTATAAAGAGTCATCAGCCCTGTTTTCCAATGGTTATACATGCAATTATGATTTATCTTTCTCATTTTTATTTTGGTAAGGCAATCCTAGACAATTTTGAGATGCATTTCCCATCTTTATTATATATTAGATATTAGAATTGACTAAAGATTAGGATATCGGTGGTGGTGTAATAATGCTATAAATAGTATGTTTTTGACGAAAACAACAGCTTCCGGAATCTCAGCACTACGTAGGGCAGTGCATTGATTTTAAATGTCTTATTTAATAAAACATCAAATCGATTTGTTACATCCAGCACGCACTTCACATGTCATGCACAAAGCATGGGCCTGCCAACCAACTGTACTGCCACGCATATGGCTGTGCTGTAGCTTGTGACATGTCTTGCATGTGGCCTTAAATTAAAGCTTCTCTATGGTCTTTTTTACACCTTTAGGAAAATATTGATGTCCTTATGTTTTTTTTTATTACATATATATTACTTGTTCAGTATCATTGTTTTAGATAAGTATGTGACTGATTCGTGATGATTTTTGGGAAATATGTCAAAACTTGCTTGAAACAGTTTGCTCCTGAAATTACCCTGTTTACCTGCAAGACTTGTACACGTGTAGGGAGATGAGATGCTGCTAGAAACAGACAACCATTTTATGTTTGTTGTGTCTGAATGAAATAGTTCTAAACAAAAGTTCTATTTTTTTTAAGTCAAAATAAGAATTTGGATGCATAATTATATCGCTGCAAATAAATACTATGTCATTAAAAAAACCTATAAACTACAGAGGAACTGATTGAATTAAACGTCTTGAGCTTTTCCCTGAACTAATCTTATCATAATTTTGATAAATATAAAATTATAATAACAGCAAATATAGAATACTGTAAAATGGCATTTATCTTCCAAGTTCTCTAATACAGAGAAACTGCAAAAAAGAATCCCAATAAGCGGGAACAAAAACAAAGACCATTATCCGAGTGAGCGAACCCCTAAATATCACTAAATTTTAGAACCTAGCATTAACCTTACACTTTTCTACTGCGACCTGCTAAACATTCCTACGGAACGCTACTACTCCCCCATTACACCCTGTACATTAACCAATGAATAAAGAAATGAAATATTGAAGCAAATAAACAAAGTCAATGCAAAGAGTAAGGTCTCGACTAGAAACTCTAGATGTAATCCATGTGTTTGGTATTTGGAACAGGCTCTGCAGATGTGAGCATTGCCGTTTTAGCTGGGTTATCACATGCCTTGCTTCTCATCTCAACTACCTTCTTGTGCGAGCAGGAGTGCAGTGAAGGCACAAATGTTGGACTTGCTGCCGGCAGGTACTCAGGGAAGAGACGACCGGACTTGTAACGAACTCCACATGCATTGCACAGCGACTTTGGTCCCATCGGGCCTGCCCTCCATTGCGGAGTTTTGGTGATTTCACAATGCATGCATTTCCTAACTGACTGGGATAGGGGGTTTTGATTTGAGTCTATGGTGCCAAGGGGAATTGAGTGTTTGATTTTCTTTTTCTTCTTTTGTTCCGGGTTAGCTTGTTTTAGTACCTTAATATGGGACTCTGTAAAACTTTCAGAATCAGATGAAGACTTCGGGGTTGAGATCAATTGAGGGGTATCTGATATAGAAGAGGTTGGGGATATAAGTTGTATTGCAGGACGAGGATTGAAGGTTGCAGGGCGAGAACGCTTGCTGCGAGCGCGTCCACATTTTCCAGGAACATGAGTTTCTGGGGTTGGTGGCCCGGCTTTATCTCCCGAGGATGAGCTGCTGTTTTCCAGGACAGAAACAGGGCTACAAATTTTGAATTCCTTTTTGATTGGGTCTACATTGTTGTTGATAGTATGGCCACCACAGAATGGATCCTCAACAAAATCTGAGAGCCATTTCATGTGACCCATGTCCTCATACTGTAAGAGACAGACAATACAGAACTGAATTAGATAAGATGTCACAATAATTATTTCATTTCCATCCAGAAACATAATTTCCTTCTCAGAGTTGGTTAAACCTTAATTTCGAAGTAGAAGCTTTTGTTGAGTATCATCCAACTAAATTCAAATTTAAGAAATAACACGATCTGCCAGACTGGAAGACCCTCGACAATTATTGGATCCTCCCGGATCCCATTATATTAAATGCTGGGCTAAGGAAAAAGCTTTTAAGTTAAAAACGTGCCCAACCACCATGCACATGACAAATCATGTGATATCCATAATTTAACTTATTAACAATAACAATAGCTAAATAACAGGCCCCTTTCCCACCTAAACATTAGCCTAGTTATCATAGCATAAAATTTAGAATCTACACCTAAACCTAAATGAAACATAAAATAAAATTTTCAATGTAAAATTTAAATTACAATGAAAATTGAGAAAAATGAAAGATAGTTAAATTTCTGTGTTTGTTAATTTTTAAGAGGAAATGGAAGTTCCAAAATTCCATTCGAGAAGTTCTAATTACACTAAAATAAAACTCATTTATACTTGTTTTACCCTTATATTTCTAAATAAACTAATATAAATTCTAAATGAATCCCAATTTTTCAAATTCTTTCTCCTCCCTTTCTTTCTTCTCTCTCTCCAAACTCACAAATATTTAACAAAGAACAGTCCACTATCATCATTGACAAAACCATCAACCATGTAGGGTGTCAGAGGAGTGACAGTGGATGCAACATTCATCAGTCCAAAATTTACACTACTGTAATAACATAATAGAGAAACATACTGGAACAGAGAGTTCTGAAGAGATGTCTGAACCGCTAGTGTTGATAGGCAAAACAATGTCAGAAAGCGGGAAAGAGTCAAACTCAGACCAATCCATAGCAAAATTCTGGCATTTGACAGGAGGCAACTCACAGTTGACATCTTCAGCCGAAAAATCAAGAAGGTCGTCAATTTGGTCGAAGAAACTGGCGCAGTCAAAATCGTCCATAAATTTTGGATAGAAATTTTCCTGAAAGATAATATAATGTGTTTGGTAAGTACAGAATACTAAAAAGGTTCTATGATGGTAAAAAATGGACATGTTTAATACGTCTTGCATGGGAAACTAGGATTTGTCAGTCACTGTGCCACCTCAGCATAGATTTATGTTGAGGTGTCAACAATTTTCGTCTTTAAACACAAAAAATCTTCAACATAAAGAAAATTAGATCATTTTAATGTTGTATTGTCTTATTGCGGAAAATTTCCTGCTGAACGTATAAGAAAAATATTATTGAGTGCTTATTAATATTCTTTAATAAACTAGAACTATAGATATTCTAATTTAAAGAATAATTATATATTTTGTCTAATTCAAAAAATAATTTGAGTAAACTTAGCCATAGAAAAATGGAGGGAAACTAATTGAATTATTTGTCATTTATGAGTTCATTTTCTGACATGCCTAAAATTTCAAGAAACAAAAGGAAACTTAGAAAATTATTGTTGCTTCCATCGGAGTGCAACTAAGACATGGCGTTCAGCAGAAAATGTATCTGATTTTTAGATGGTTTGCAGACTGGAGACTTTACAGAGAATAATGCTTGAACAGAAAAAGCATTGGAAAGTACACGGCTAATGACAATTAAGTAGTGAACTGAACCTTTGTTGCTTTGGATGAGCTTTGTTTCTACTTATTTGGTCAAGAAGGAACGCGAAGAACTCTTAAGCTTTCTTCAAAAGCTGCGAAAAGGAAAGAAACAAGAACAGGTACAATTATGAGTACTAATTCAAATTCAGTTCAATTGTAGAGATAAGACAGCTCAAATTTAAAGAAAAGATGAAGGAATTGTTTGCATTACTATGCACTCTACTTGTTCTATGAAATGCCAATACAAAACTAGAAGGCCTCTACTTGTTCGACAAAATGTCAACGTGAAACAAATAATTTCTAAGTTTTTCCTTCTGATCATAACCAACTAAACAGACTATAATAGCTAGTAACCAACACATAATCTAAATTCTTAGTTTCCTTCTGATTCTTAGCAACCATACAGATTTGAAAACAAGTTTGAATAAAAAAACACAAATGCAGAGTGAAACAAAGTAATTCTCCCGCCTAAACTGAAAATTACTGAATTGGAACAAAGATAATTATCAATTTAAGTTTTCCTTTAGACTCTCAGCAGCCAAACAGACTTACCGACAGTCTCAATCCATTCTACCGCTCAAGTTTCAGCAATAAAAATTCAAATGCGGAGCAAAAACAGACCATAAAACCGAATCTCCAACCAAAACCAAAATATAACTAAAACTATTTTCAAACTTCAGTTAAAATAATCCTCTAGTTCCTAATTCTCTTTCAGATTCTCAAGAACCAAAG
>JAYMTC010000522.1:0-11625 GCA_036897605.1 Melianthus villosus
AAAAATATTATATTACTAACACAAGAAAAAATTCTGGATTAGTCTAATTTTTTTATAAATTAATATTTAAATATATAATAATAATAATAAGTAAATATAATTTATTAAGTTCAACAAAAAAAATTTACATTGATAGCCAACAGCCCATAAAATAACCCATATTCAAATTTTAAAAAGGTTCAACTGGGCATAGTCCAGCCCATAAAAAACTAGGACTAACCAGAAAGAAACCTAACCCTTAAAAATACTGCGGTGCCTCCCTTCTTCCTGCAGACAACCAAGGCTGTTGTTCCTCAGAGCTGTTCCTGCGTAGCTGCTCTCGCAGTGCCTACTCCCTCTCAATACCGCGCGTCCTCCCTCCACTCATCGCGATCCTACGAACAAGGAATCACGATTCTCCTAAGTTGGAATCACGATTCCTTCCCGAATCTCATGCGGATTCGCAATTCCAACTTTTAATTTATACTAGTATTATGATAAATAACGGAATTATCGTAAACACACTAAGTTCTTAACTTCTTATGTACTTTTTATAAGTCATTACATTTAATTATACACTACACATATAAGTTTTAAATTAATATGATATGAGTAAGCATTTATAATTACAGTATGTTTCTTCTCTTTTTCTAAATGTTCATCACATTTCTATAAGATCTCTATAAATTTCTCATTTTAGATCCCTTGAGGCATAGGCGATATTTTTTTCCTTAGTCATATCGAGTTAGATAAATTATTTCGTCAGTCAATTGAGCACAATATTATCTCCATATTTGAGAGCACCGCACCTAGGTACTCATGCAAGAAAATTACCTCGTTGTATCAGTCCACTGGAGATGAGAATGCTGACCAATCCCAAAATGATAGACAAGATCTGTTGCTTTCTGCTTGTAGCATAATTCTTTGTTGCATGCATTACAAATGACATATCTACAAAAAAGGAGAAAAATAGCACCAATTATAATATTAGTCTGGGTTCTGAATGCTGCAACAGGGAAAAATGATTACCTAGGCTGGAAAATAATAGCTCGAGTCCTCCCCGCAAATGGACTAGTAAGTGCACTAGATGTTACAGATATCATAGATGCAGAATTCGATGATAATATAGGGACAAGAACATTTGTTGAATCACTTGGTGGAATAAGAAAAAATGGGCCCGACCATGAAGAATTTAGTACGCTTTCTGATGCATGCTCATCCAGACACCTTCTAACTCTGACGACAATTTCATTTGCCCGGGATATCGAACTAGGAGAATACATGCATGGCTTAACTTTTCCTGGTTCGTTGCCTATAAAGTCAGAATTCGTCAATTGACGAATTGAAGCCAATTTGTTATTCAAACCATATACAGAATTCCTTTGACCAATTAAAGGCTTTCTTATAAAACTTCTCAAATGTGGATCAACATTCTTCCTCAATGAGACAATATGACTGTCCGAGAAGGAACCTCTTGTACTGATAATGTGTTGAGTAGGAACTTCAAGGTCTGAAGAGAATAGGCTAAGACCATCTTTTTTGCTTGTGAGTATTTCATGTTCAACCAATTTATAACAAGATGGGATTGTGCAACCAGTCTGTCTTTCATTGCCAGACTCTGAAATAATGAGTGGAAAACCAGTGCAATTATACAACAAAAAGGGAACAAATATGTACAGTTCTCGAGCACCAGAAA
Organism: Melianthus villosus; assembly: GCA_036897605.1. NCBI lineage: Eukaryota > Viridiplantae > Streptophyta > Magnoliopsida > Geraniales > Francoaceae > Melianthus > Melianthus villosus. Next base: position 1,676 of record JAYMTC010000522.1, read on the forward strand.
AGCCATCCATAATTTTTTCCACAGCTACATGTATTGGACCTAGAAGAATACATGTTAATATCCATCAAGAATGCAATCACTTCAAATAGATAAAGAATCAACATGTATAATTACCATTATTTAAATCATGTTTGAAGATTATCGTTTCAGATACAGAGAATTTGGTCCCACTAAACTTAGCTATCGTGCTGAATGTCTCTGTACGAGGAAAATTCAAAACTGAAGATGTTTCATGCATATGGAATTCTAGTACCAGGTCATGTGAAGGATCAATATGATGAAAGTGAGTTTGCACCTGAAAAGAGTGGATTATATAATCAAATTATATTCAATAAACACTCCAATCACCATAGAAGGATCAACACAAACCTCAGACAGCAATGAGTTACAAGAAATCCCACCACTTTCAATTGTCAACAAAATTGGCTCCGGGAGATAGTTGTTCACCACGAGTGGAGTACTCAAGGTAACTTGATGAATGAATCGCTTCTTTGACTTGTCCATACCATTCAGTCTTTGGCCATAATTTTTTTTCAAAGTATCCTTAGTACAAAGAGATGAACCCTTCTTTGGCCTGCCAGATGAAGGCAGGAAGGTATTTTGAACTGATATGCAACAGCGAAAAGGATCATTACTTAGTTGAGATGGATAACAAACAAAAGATTTAAGAAACCCAATCTTGCTTTCAAGGGAAAGAATATTTGATAGGTTATGGACTCCACTCCATGGGTAAGATTTTCCAAGCGGACGGCACATTATGCGACCAGCTTCCGCCAAATGTAGAGGTAGAGGAAACTCTTGACCAGGATATATCGGATCTAGAATCTGAAATAGCGAGTGAGTAGCATGTTAAATATGTACAATCTAATTGACAGGAAAAAAATCCAATAATGGTTCCAGGAGTCAAACAAATCTCTTTATACCTTTGGTGATACACCGAAAGGAATATCAAAACGAATTTCCAAAGGCAACGACGTTGCATTCAAAAGTATGACCTGAAATTATTAAGTGTAAGAGACTAAAAAAGCATTAATATATGTAGAAACACAAACATCATTAGACTGTGCATACCGTTGAATACAACCGTATTAACTTGCTGTTCTGCTGCACTGAAACATCAAACACAACGGGGAGAGAAAAACCCCTATTTCCCTCATTTTTACCATTATCTTCAGAGTTCATAGTGTAATTTGAAGCATCTCTGCCTTTTTCAGTTTCTACTTCATATGATGCATTTGAAAAATCAATCTCAAAGCAGGTAAGTCCCACAAGATCCATTGAAATAGGAGAAGATGGCACAGATGCTCCATCAAGCCGAATGGTCATAAAATGATGAGCCACCCCATCTATTTGCTTCTCACTCAGTCTTTCAGAATACTGAGTTGGCCGATATCGAAATAGCTGTTCATCTGGATTTTCACTAAGATAAATAGGAACAGAACAACCCGGTTGAACAGACTTTGCATCCATTTCCAACACATCCAATTCATCCGAATTTCTCTGCCCTTGGGAGACACAATATACAAGAGGCAATGAAGTTAAGTTTTGAAGTATATATGGTGCATATCTTCCAGCACAAATATCTTCAATGGTCTGTGGATTTAATAACATCGTCTGTTCAGGAAGCTCATTTGGTTCAATCACACCCCAAGCCTCATTAATCATCTCGGTCGTCCTGAAAACACACTTTGAAGGAACATAAAATTAATAAGCACATGGAATCAACAAAGTGATATTATAGTTAGATCTAATTGAATACTTGGATAGGATGCATTCCTTGACGAGAAGTGTATATTTAAATACTAATTTAGGAAGATCCTATGCGGCAGCAAGATTTTTCTAAACCAGAAACAATTTATTCAAGTACAATCGGAAATCCAAATAAATACATTTAACTGTAAAGATGATACAGAAATCAAGTACATAAAACCATTATATACCTCAATTAGGGATTCTGTAACATTCAAGTTAAGCTGTCCCATTGATTTTATATAAATATCTGTAACCATCGAGTTGCTTAATAAAGAAGCTGTGTCAAGCTTTCTGGTCATATTTATCTGAAATTTCCACGGCTCAATAAAGGGTTCCCACAGGACCTGCAATCGACATTAAATGAACATTAGGATATCACCAAATTAAGTACAAATGCATTAGTTTTTTAACAAAATACGCACTTTGTGAATGTTATTATAATTCACTTCCAGATCACTTGCAAGTGAGCTCTCCATGCTATGCTCAATCAGATCAGCATGTAGGAGGAAGTTCTTTAAAAGAAGTTCCAACAGGGGTCTGCTGCAGCTCCACTACACAAAATCAACAAAGAAAATTCAAAACCAAAAAAATTAGGAGTAACTTTCAAATGAAATTCCCGACAGACAAATTAATAATGTTGTGTACATTTATTCCTTCCACATAATTCATGTCATTACAAATAAAACATCAACTCGACTCTTAACCTAGAGTATTTTTTCATAGTACTGTAAAGAAAAATCTGCATCTAATCATAAATTATGATGCTAATAATAAATTATAAAACCATAGATTTATAGATAAACTCTTTGTTGCCTCCTCCATTTTGTAGGACGTATTACATCATATTAAGTCATTTCTTAAGAGCTCATATCTTCTCAGGGATCCTTGCCCAAAATATTCCATGCCTGGAAATTGAGAATAGCCAAAGATCTCAAGAGTCAAAAAATTTACAAGAACTTGCAATCAACTCCTCGCCTAATTACTGATTATATATCATTTAAAGCCCGATTTCCAAGTTTACATCTAATAAAGATTACTCAAATTAAGAAAAATTTTTACCTTTGACAACTAAAGAATCAAACACTTTCAGAATTATGTGAATCTAAAAGTTATTCATTAGCAATTCCTCCTAGCTAGATGCTCAATGATAACTGCAGTGATTGTGCATGACTATAAAACTAATCATTGGAGGCATTTAGCTATAGCTATAGTTCAGTATCGCTGAATCATTTGAACAAACCTAATAATATTAAGAAATTTGATATTCTGAAAAAATACAATATTTGAAGGGCATGAAAGGAGGAACTTCTCGAAATACTGAAAATTATTATCATGAAAAAGCTGTCATATTATTGTAGAAAATCCAATTTTTCCGTGAAAAATCTAGATATAAAACAGCCGATTGAATTCCTCATTAGTTTAGTTTACAAACCTAAAAACAAGATAGTTTTGACAGGTCAAAGATGTTAGGAGCTATAATTCATTCAGATTTAGTAATGCGACTTTCTTCCAACTTTCAGTTTTATTAAGCCATGCAATAAACGTCTTCTCACAAAAATAATAGTTTCAAACATAACCATGTAATGAGAATCAATCCCAAAGCTTTAACTAAAGTATGTAATGAGAAATAAGAAAATAAATGCACAATAAGAGGACCAGAGCAAACTATTAAGAAGCAGTTTGGAAAATTCCCACTTACATTCAACTAGAATTGTAACAAGACACGAAGACATACAAAGAAGCCATCATATAACACAAATGATCAAGAAATAAAGAGACAAGAAGCACATACCCTTCCATCAGTTAGTAAGATAGAAACCTTCCTTATCTCAATTTTAAAATCAATCGAATTGGAATGAGAAGACCCTGCTTCAGGAACTTTGAACACGACACCAGACCAGAAGTATAATACCTGATGCGAGAGCCACACATCTAGCCAATCAGATCGGACCTCCACATTAGCATTCACAAGGCCTGCCTGGTTATTAATGATCTCAGTTTCCAAATGAAATTGAAAAATCTGGAAAAAAGGATAAGACTTGATACTCTTATCCTCGCAAATCACCAAACTGCCACTAGTTTTTCCCAAACTGAATTTGAAATTTGCTTTTCTGCCAACAATAAATAGTTCACAACTTCTACTATGAGTAGTTATTACAACGAGTCTATAGTCTTTTCCTTCAAAAACGTCAGATGGAGAACTGTGAGTCCTTTCATGAACTTCACCACGTAGTTGTTCACTGACCCAGATAGGGAAATGAATTACAATGCCAATATTATCAGATCTAGCAGTCAGGATAACATTACCCTTCTTCACGTTCTCTGGTGTAGTGTAAGTTGAGATGCTCGATTGATCAATAGGACTTTGTGAATCAGTAACCTCCATATCCGCAACCACATCAACCATACCAATGCTGTAATCTTTTGATGATAGACTCTGGGGTGCATGGTCGGACAATTTTCCAGAATAAGAATTACAAAGGTCAATAAACATCGTCCAGTCTAAAAGATGTAGCCAAATATCAAGAGAAGGAAGAGAAATAGAAAGCTCAATTTCATCCTGACCAGATGTTGAGAGCAAAATATTAAGAACTGGTGTACTTGAGCAAGTGAAGCTGCATTGAGCTAACACCACAGAACTAAGCAACGAATACAGTGCCAACGAAGTGAAACTACAATCCATGATCGAAGGTGTCGCATTTCTAAGTGAAGCATAGAATATAAGTTGCATTTCAATCTTGGCCACTGGCTCCAGTAAAACCGGGTTTCTGGAAGACCGATGCAACACTAGTAGAAAAGAATCAACCTGACATCTTATTTCAGTAAATATCACTTCTGAAATACTTTGTGAAAGTGCACCATCTTTCTCTGGACACATTCTTGATTGAAGAAATTGCAAAACATTAGACTTGAAACCTTTAGATTCATCATGAACTGAGTAAAACTTCTCCACTACATCCATTAGTGCCTCAAACCCATAAAAGAAGTAACAATCTGTCAACAACAACAAAATTGTATTAACATGTTTAAACAACAAAAAAAAATAGCAAGCCATTTATTTGACTTGTATAGTTAATATAGATCTTTGTAGGTCATAATAACCATACCATCAGCATTAAGTTGACAGTTTCTAATCCTTGCCATGATACACGTGGGAGAGGTAAAAGCTGAAACATAGGCTTCACTTTCACAAGGTAATCTAATCCATATGTCAGCACTTAGTGGCGCAAATAACTGGACCATTTCACAGGTATCATGCTCAAAATCTATACAGTCATACGTTTCATCCTTGCAGAACCCGAAAGATAGAAGTAAGTCCCGAGCAAATATATTTAAACAGTCACTTCTTTCTGCAACTTTATGTGATGGAAGAAGGCATTCTGAAGCAATGCCGTTCAATGAAGTATTGGACATGCACTCGGTGATGAAACTGGTGTACAGCTGTGGAATTTTGAGTCTCAGAAACTGCTGTTCATCACTGTCCACAGAAAAAGTCAAAGTAGAATCTAATATCTCAAACTTATATATAACTGCACTCTCATTTTCTTCATCAATAAACTTGTGATTGTCACTACCACATTGTTCACGTGAATTGGGTCTCCAATCGGGTAATGAAAAGTAACCTATTATAATGGCCAAATATAAAGGTGGTAGAATACAGCATACATGCTGAATGCCAATGTTTACTTCTAATCGAGAACTCAATGAATCTCCATTTTCTGTCCGTACAAGTATATTTAGAATAGGAGAAAGATTTGGTGAAGTGGGGCCCCACAAAAACTCACAAAAGTTCTGATTGCACCAAAGCGAAGTGAGAACCAATCCCTCAATAGAACCCAATAGATTCATTGAGCCTTCGTTGATAAAAAGAGAAGACTGACAGGTAGGCAGCGTAATAGTTCCAACAAGGCATGAAGAATCATGAAAATGAATTCTAACTCTCTGCAAACTAAAGTCGACAGTAAATGAACTCGAGTTTCCAGAATCTGAGACTGCATATGAACTCATAGTAGATGAGGATTTTGGATATGTGGCATCACATGTTTTAGAACACTTCTTTGTATTGCAATTTGGACTTCTGATTTTACTATCACGCAAACCAAAATATTTTCTCCAATCAAGATCCGGATAAAGAACTGAACTCTCAGGATTACAAAGATCACCAGAATTGCGTATAGTAATAAATGGAAAGCTCTCCAAAGAAATACTTGCATATTCAGAGGACTCGGTTTCTAAAAAGTTTGAGAAACCAAACTTTTGAAGTCCAGAGCAAGGAATTTTGCTAGATCTTTTAGCATTTCCCATTGAGCCAGAAGAGTTCTTACCTACATAAGACGTAGTATAGGCAGACATTCTGTCATAAAAATCAACCAGCGAGGCAATAATATAAGGATAACAATGGAAATCGGCATCATCCAAGAATACTGTCCACTTTTTCCATGCCATGTCAAAACCATTATTAGCTTCATAATGCAAGCAAAAACATTTCTCGTTATGTATATTTTTCTCGCTGAAGTTTTTACTTAGATCATTGAGGCCACCATATTTACGACGATTTTCAAAAGTTTCTGATGCAGACATATTCCCCGATGAGCACAAAACATGGCCGCTGCTCTCACTTCTTAATTGGTGAGTGACAACTTTCAAACCCTTGACGCAGATCCAGCAATCATCATGTTCTGTTTTACTGTACCTGCAATTTCATTTGAGCATGAACTTTACTTTCCAGGAGAGGTGACACAGTTGGGAGGCCTAGTTTCATATGGTGCTTAAATTGCAAGAAGTACATGTTACACACACTATGTTGTTGACGAAAAGTGTACTTGACCAAACACTGGTTTTGGTCAAGCACCCTCTCTTTTGCTATTATGGAAAGCTCGAGAAGAGAAAATATAATTTCTCTGCTTTCAGATCTTTTTGTAGCTTTTCCAAATTCCAAAGACATCAGAAAACTGTGGAAGGTCCAAGGATCAAAATGTCTTCTCTTTTCGCGTGATCGATGAAAAAATCTCTGTTTCATTAACACTCAAGAGATAACTTTCTGGAATATAACTACAGTTCTTACCGTGAAAAAACCTGGGACCATAGGCCACGCACATAAAAAGAGATTGCAATAGGACTATGAAAGAAAATGTGTTGGTACTCTATTCCCTTCACTGATTTCAATTATTTTCCAGTAAATTCGGCTATCACGACTAAAAATGTAGTAGCTATATGTGTGGCTATTCATAAATTCGTAACATGTAGCTATATGTGTGGCTATTCATAAATTCGTAACATTTGAATATATGTCTACTTTTGTGGAGGATATTCCAAAATTAGTTCTGACAAGATCAACCAGATCCAGGTTGCTTATTGACCCTGTCTGATGACATTTAGGTGTTTTGGATTGATTAATATCTTTACATGTATTGCAGCAGTTCATTTGACTTCGAAGTTTAGTTGTCAAAATAATATTATAGTTACACATTACATAAAGACCTAAAGTAAGAAACTGAAAAACCAATTCCAGTGATACACATCCCCCTTCATAAATTCGACTTTTTCAAAGCCGTTTTCAGAATCATTCCCACATGGTCTATCATTTTGAAAGTTATTTATATTCTTAACTGTGCTAAATTCAGTTTCTACTAAAAAAATCAAACTAATAGTAATTGAACACTTAATCGATATATTTTTTAACACTCCCCCTCACGCAAAAGCCCGAATTAAATTTCTTCTTTTGAGACAAGCAACACCCAAATTTTAAATGGGAGCAATAATATTGTCTTAACAAATGTATGAGAAATTAGGGTAATTGTAGCTACGGATGTTTGAACCATCGACATCGTACTCTTATACCGTGTTGATTTACGTTTCTACTAAATACTCAAACTCATAACAAATAAAAGTTTAATTGATAATTGATATATGTTCAACAAGATACACACAAACCCACCAAATTAGATCTAAAGCCAACACCTGATTATTATTTTAGAACTTGCAAGTGTTAAGTTTTTGGTTGGAATTTGTGAATGGGGATAAGATAATTTGTACCGACTCACATAATGAATGTATTCATAAATTTAAAAGTTCTGATGATGGTAGAACATATTTCATCAATTCATCATTATGAAAGTTAGTGAAAGATTAAAAAAACAACATTGATATTAGACTTTCTAATACATTTCTACTCTATCATGACCAATGATCAAAATCTCTTCTTTTCTCGTGAGAACTCTTGAAATATCTCTATTTTGTGAACACTAGCAACGAAATCAGTAGTGAATTTCAATCTCGCGAAGTTTCAAAATTTTCATAAATTTTGTGCAGAATTCTCGAAATTTCTAAAACTTCCACGAAATCTCAAGAAATTTCTCATTTTGGATTACTCGAAACACAGCCTAGAGACGAGCTTTTGATCTTCGATCATGACATAAGAGATTAATTGAAGTAAACGTGTGATAAGAACAAAAAGACTGTTGGGGTAACAATATATTATGCAAGTCAATTACATACAAATGAAATAGCTTGAAATCAACAATAAAAATACCTGATATCAATTTCCCGTAGAGAAAGCATGATGGAAGAGCTGTTATCTTCATCATTCTCCAAGTCAATGTGCAATTTGACTGACTCAAAATTTACATCGACAGAGAAACCAAAAGCAACAGTACCGAGCTCCTTAGATGTGATTTTACTTGATTTATGATTTTTCAGCAAGACTGGTTGAGATCTTGAGTATAGAACATCCATATGTGTAATCAATTGCATAACTGACTTATACATTGACGGAGAAAAGTGAACATGAAGTGGTGATACAAAAACATACACCTGAATCAAAACAAAAATTAGAGAAGCTATCATTGAAATAGTAAATGAATAAATCTCAAACTGAAATGTACTGACTTATCGAATTATCGAAAAAAATATTTACACTTGTTATGCATGGGATTAGTTCTACTTTGGTAGAAGTCAGATTTCTATAGTCATGGTTAAGTAGAACAGGATGTTCATATAGGCATAGTTTATAAGATTGATCCTTATCAATATAATCAATATCAATATAATTGATAAGGTTTGAAATAAATTTTCTTCCATTTAAGTCTTGATAAGTCACTATTCATCTCTTCAAATATAATTATTTTTCTTCTTTCTCTTTTACCTTTTTCTTTACGTATTTCACTTTAATCATTAACTTTTTTACAACTTTATATACATGTTTCTCTTTCATTATTAACCATTTACACTTATATAACATTTTATCTTCATTTTTTTTATCATTTAAGATTCAAATCATTTTTATACTTCGAATTACAAGTTCAAATACATTTACCTTAGTATAATTTTTTTTAATCTTTAACATCAATATATTTGTATTCTACACACGCATATACATATACATATACATATATATATATATGTATATAAATCATTTACTTTTTTTAAAATAAGAAATTGTTAACAATGAATCTCCATTAACTTTTATTTTATCTTTTCTTACTTTTTTATTTTTTTAATTCAAATCACCTTTATAATTATTTTTCTATTTTCTTATTTTTCTTTAATATTTCACATCATATATATATAAAATCTAACCTCATATTTTTTCTGCTCATATTTTTACTTTTCAAAAGTAAATATTCACGCATTTATCATTTCTTTCTTCTTTATTCTTTATTTTTTCTCTTTTAATCATTAACCATCAATCCCCATTCACTTTATTTTCTCTTCACTTACTTTTTTATATATTTTAATTATAATCACATTATAAATATTTTTTTTATTTTCTTTTTTAAATATTTCACATTAAATTACTTTTTAGGTTTTAATTATATTTTATTTTAATTACTTTTATCTTCATTTTTCTTTTTCTTTATTTTGTTTAATTTTTAACATTTAAATCACTTTTACCCTCAAAATTTCAATTTTAGCTGCATTCAATTTAATAAAATTTGATACATTTTAAATTTTAACAATCAAATTGATCTAAATGATCTACAACGATTACAAAATCAATGTGATCGGATGAGATATAAACAATTTTATACTTTTACATTAAATTTATATACGAGTTATAATTTGATTTAAATTACATTTTATTTAATTTTACTTTACTATTTCACTCAAATTATCTTATATTTCAGTTGTGTTTTACTGTAACATTTTAATCATTTTTTCTTCATATTTATTTTTTGTTATTTTTTTATCTTTAATTT
>JAYMTC010000523.1:0-11623 GCA_036897605.1 Melianthus villosus
ATATTGCACATAAGTTTGCATACATACATAGACATCCACTCGTTTGGTGTTTTTTTATCCTTTCTCTAGTCATTTCAAGATTCAGGTGTTCGACTATGAGCACATGTCAGGTTCGCATAAGTGAATACCCACAATAAACTAAAAATTATTCATAAGATAAGCCAATTATTATTTTAAATTCTTTATATTTACTGTCAATATCTAAGAGAGTGAAACCATAACCCAATCATAGATATAAGAGAAATCAAAGCTGAATTTGAATATTTTGAAGCCATTGTTCAAGTATGAATTTCAAAGGTTCCTACTAATGAAAATATAAAGTAGTAGAACCCATATGAAGGACAAACTTTACCATATTGAATTTGGCTAAGCCTGACAATCTCCAGTAAAGTTCAGCAAGATCAGTATTACTTAATGATGCCTACAGAGGGGAAGATCAGTAAATATAAAAATAAAAAACAACTCACATTAACCATAGATTCAAAAGTAAAATTGGATTCCACTCGCTCAGGAGAACATTGAATAAAAACTTACGTGGAACTCAATTGACTACAACATAACATCTAAAGTAATTCTTCTCAGATCTGTTTACTTGACCAGAAAATGAGTCTCAATATATAACAAATCTACACCTGCCTCTACGATTGATCCCTACGCATACAAAACAAAGGGAAAATTCCTTCAAATTGCAGTCGTGATCTGACCTAGAAATCTACCTTCTCACCTGCAAATGAACCGAAACAAAGGGAAAATTCCTTCAAATTGCACTCGTGATTGACCTTGAAATCTACCTTCTCACCTGCAAATGTAGATACGAGTCTATAGCTCTTCAGATTTAAATATTGACGTTCCAGGGAAATTAAACGAACAGAATTGAGAATTGATAAGAAGAACTTAGATCAATAAGGAACTCACGTGGATCTACTGGTTTTGCAATAACTGTGAATTCTAAATGCACACATAAGCAATTGAACCAATCAGAGTATGATTATTAATTTATTTATTTATTAATTAAAATAAAAGCGTAAGAACCGGACACTAGTAATGACGCTACCATACCAACGATGTAAAATTCTACATATAGGGAAGACAGGCCCATAAAATGAAAGATGAAAATAGGCCCAAATCCTAATTGGACCATAATATTGCAGTAGGCCCATTTGTATAAAAGAAAATTCTTATTTTAAATTAGTACGAAAATTTTTATCGATGGTATGTATGCTCCGGATCTCAACCATAGTTGAAGCTTGGGCTCTATGTGAAGAGCTTCAAATAATATGTGACAGAATTCAAATTGCCAGAAAGGAGGTCGGTTATGTACTAAAAATATAATTTTGATATTTTATCGAAAGAAAAAAAATGAAAATGAGAGAAGGAAGAGAACAAGATAGTAAAATAGAGGATTAGAGAACAAAAAAATAACGAAATAAAGCCAATCGACTATTTTTTTTTTCTAACCACATGTATCACTATCCCACACTGGAGATATGACTAATCATGTTCGGGGCGTGAAGCGATATAGTTAAACATCTCCCAACATGTGTGACTCCAAGATCGAACATCTGACTATTGGGCCAAAGATCGTCTGGTGACCAACTCGCTTACCACCAAGCCAACACGTTGTTGGTACTATATTTTTCATTCATTGATTCGTTCTAGATAAATCTTTTATGTTAGGATTAACATCTATTTTATCTAATGAAAACATCTTATACTACTTGCCCATGTTACATTTCAACTTAAGTTCATATCATTACACTTCATAAGAAAATTAACCTTATCATCGAGGTTATAAAATTGACAAAATCCAAGAAAAAATTAAATAGAGAATAAAATCCATGGAAAACTTGGTTGCATTTGTTCCTTTTTGGTAGTCACCACACTGACTACGATGAAACTTCCATAGTTAGAGTGCATCATTCATCATCGTGCTCATTAAGTTCAATGTTCGAATGCTCGATGAGTGTCTTTAACGCCTCAATATCATTTTCTCTAATCGCATCCATCACCACTTGCTGGAAAAGTAATATCCTACTTAATTGACCCTTTAATTGAGTTTGACTGGCCAACCAAATTAACCACACCCATATCAGCACTTGCCGAGACAAGTACTTTAAGGCTGTCCCCAAGCTTATTCCTCACACAAATCATCATTGCAGTGTCTCCACCTTGTGTTTTGGTGTTGAGGTTGCAGCCATAATATATGAATGTGGCCAATATTAGCATATCCAAAACTTGTAGCAAAACTAAGAGGCGTGGTATTTGAAGTTGTTTTAATCGGGCATTAAACATGTACACCACGGTTTAATAGCATTCCTATTGCTCTTGCTTTGGTGCATGAAATGGAATGATGCAAGAGAGTCCTCAAGAATTGAATGTTATTGGGGAAGACTTGATGGATGAGCATTCCGAATATAGCACTAGTGGTTTCAAAATACTCAACAGCATGCCATGTGATGCTATAATCCTCAAAAATACTTGCACCAACCTTAAATTCTTCTCTTGTGTCAGTGTCCCATGACCATGTCTCGGGTCTCACCTCTAAGCCAGCCTTAACTTCTACCTGTAACGACAATCTAACAACAGAAATTTGTTTACTAACAACAGCAGTAGCAAAAAGTGCATTGCATTCCACATTAATGTGCATAGGCGACTTGGAAGAAAGAATAAGCATCATGTCAGTTGAATTAGCTTCCACTCTATATTTAATAAGTGTGTGCACAAAATTTGCCAATGGTCCGCTACCTGTCAAGACAATAGCATTTATCACGAATTGTGGACGGATGATGTTAACAACTCAACATTTAAAACAGAGGACTTGATTCCAAACTTTTCTGGGAATAATCTCAATTTATCATGAGTGCTGCAAGAAACCCGAGAAGACTGTTGGACCTTTTCGGGGCTAATGTCATCCCTAACATCTCTCACTTCTGGAAGAGTCAAATGGAAGGGATTGTGAAGTATAACCTTTGTCAACATCTTGGAACGTGAGTTTTAAGTGCCTTTAGACCATCTTCATATCCATATGATAAAAGAAGATACGCCACATCAAGCTCAATAACTTCAAGTGATTCACCTATTGATGTTGATTTCAAGGCTTCAGCTGAAAAGCATTTCGGAATGCAAGCAAGTTCAGATACCAGAATATCGAATCCCCGCCCCTCTGTTTCTGCCCGCAAATCAGTAGCAGTCATGCTGCTTGTCAACTCTACAACCTCCAACTTGTTCTTTAGCCCAAAATTAGTGAACAACTTTTGAATCAAAGAAATGGAATATGCAAACATCTTTGCTCCGGATACCACATCCTTATCTTCCATACTTTTCATCCTACCAAACTTAGCAACAACAGTAGGCTCCTTTATAATCCTCTGTAAATCAACTCCCACGTCTTTCATAACATTTGAAACTTGTGAAACTCCTTCGTGGAAATTTTAATATTAAGCTTCCATCAATATCAGACATTTTATCAAATGTCTTAACACAAAAAACTCCAATGAAAATCTATAAACCCCAGAATAAAAGGAAATACATGGAGTCGAATTAGAAAAATCAAATCGAGAATATACCTATTTAGGCATTTTGTCGAACAGTTATTGGTCACCCTATATCATGTCTAACACAGTGTCATGCTCTTCTTTGATTTTCTCGCAAGTTTGTTGCTCTGAATACTCCTCAAGAAGAATTCGAATCTCGTTAAATATCTCATTCATATCTTCTTTGATCTCTTCAAAGCTTTCTTTCTTAGATTGTTACATACTATCTATGAGAGTAAGCATATGCTCGGTCCGAATTTGTTGTTCATCTTGTCTTCGTTGAACCAATGATTTCCAATTAGTCAAATCGTTGTTAAATTTCATCAGTAAATGTTCATGAATTCAAGAACTCTGGATGAAAGCACCAACGATAAGAATGCAACTCACGAGTTTAATAAGACAGTAACGAAGCTTTTGTTATAATAGAACAATGGAGAGAAATGTGTAGACATCTGATTCTATGCTAACTGATTTGATTTTGGGTGTTTGATATACTTCACTTGTTAAGACTAGGCTGAGGCCAAGCTACCTTCGGATCTGTTAGAATCCGAAGGGTTGCTTGGTTCCTCACTTGTTACTGCAGATTAAAATTGATGAGATGACCACTCCGCAGATGAAGGATGGCCCAGAAGCCGAGGCCGAAAGGACGAAGTCCAAGAAGCCAAGGCCGAGACGGACGAAGTCCAAGAAGCCAAGGCCAAGCAGGTAAGGGCTGAGAACCTCGTCTTTTCCTTTTTGCTGAGCAATGCTCGGATTGTTTTGGTAGGTTATAGGCTACCAATTCCCAATGATGAATTCCAGTACTAGTCTAGTACTGGGGAATGAGTCTAAAAGCCGTAAATCTTGGATGCATTAATTAAAAAATGGAAGCTAGTCAGGGGTTGGTGTACTAACCCTATTAAAAGTGGCAGGAAGTGCGTCTTTGTTATCACCAGAGCAGGCCATACCCTAGGGGGTGCTATGTCAGACGGTGCCACATAGAGTTAACCTGCTCCCCATATTTTCTCGACCCTTGGATCGCTCGTTGATCCAAGGGCTAAGAAATTATGAGGGGCCCTATAAAAGAAACACTTATCCATTTAGTATAGGGAGCCGAAAAAAAAAGAGCCGAAAAAAGGTAGAAAAAGAGAAAAAAAAGGGTTTGGTCGTCGTGAGAGATCCCGGTGGATTAGAGAGGAAGGTTTTAAATTTCTTAGGGTGACCAACTATTATGTCGAAAAGTTAAGAGTTAAGTATGTTCCAAGTTAGGAGTTGGAAATCACTTTGTGAGTCAAAGAGTTGTAGATCAAAATGGTTCACTTTGAGAGTTAAAGAGTTGAAGAATTTTGAGAGCTAAAACTTAAGAACATAGAGTTTTGGAGGTTGTTTTCTATGAGCTTTAAGAAGATAAGATCTTACAAGAATTGGGTAGGTTTGATTGCATTAAACTCACATCCAAGATTGAAGGTAATAAATCTTCTTAATTAACTTTAGATATCAAGTCATAACTGAGGGGATGTAGTAAATAAGTTCATTTACTGTTATTTATTGCTTTATTTACTTTCTGCATTCACTCTTTTGAGATAAATGCCCATCCAGACAGTTCATTGACTTGCCAGGTTCTTATAATAAGGCCTACGATGCAAAGGATGATGAGAGGATATCATCTTGTATTTAGGATTATGTTGAATGACTTTCCTTCGAGTTAATAAAGAGAAACGCCATTGCAAACTAAGTATGTATGTTATCTGTATAGAGTTTGGTTCATTCTTCCTTACATTTTGCTTGTTAAGTATTTAAAAAATAAACAGACAGTGTCTAGCCCTTGCTCATGGCAAGTCATTTTGATTGGTTGAGGCCAAGGACATTTGTTTGGTGAATCCGTCAAACATCCAAACAAAGGTAGACGTCTCTGTCCGAGACCTTGGAATAGTTTGTTCCACACTTTTAGAGTCAAAACTGTTTTTAAATCTAAAAGCTCGTAATGCTCACTCTAGGCCGAGCCACACTAGAATGTCAATTCTCCATGTGTGAGATCTGGCTAAGACCGACATATCATCAGCTCTCAACTGAAAAGTCCAAGAACACGTCAGCATCGTTTTGTCGAGACCCTTTTTTTGTTGAACTGGTCTGAGGAGAATGTCAGATATCTTATTGATGAAGACTGAAGGCCGAGATCCATTTTAAAACTAAAACGCGTCATTTTGACTTTGCCACCAAAGTCTGAAACCCCTTAGGCCTCGGTCTCGGCACCTCAAGTCTTGGCCAATATGTCATGTTGGTATCGCAGATTCCCTCTGTTATGCTGGAATCCTCTATATGTATTTGTTATTTACATATTCATGTTCATTTGTATATGCTTTGTGCTTCTAAATTGTTTGCTGAATGTGCAAGGGAAGGAATGTCATGGTGTGGGGGAACCACCATGATGGAGCTACGTCGGGAAGACTTAGTTCCTTTGTTAGGGTTATTTATTTTTCTGTCAATTGTTGTAATTGTGGATTAATAAAGATTTAAAACGTTTTCTTATAGTAAAGACTCCTCTGTATGTATGTGTGAATCGTATGAATGGAAGAGAATATACCCCAAGAAGCCTATGCATGATATAATACCTATCTTAGGCCGAGACCTGCATGTACCCATAGATGTTTATAGTGACCCAAGATGACCACTTAAGTTAGGTAGATCACCTTGTATGCTTAAATAAAATTGAATTTTGATGTTGTTTTGTCACCTCACATGCTTACCTAAAATCAAGGGTCTTACTTGTTGCATTGTCATGCATTTATAACTGATGAACAAACTAATGATCAACTGTATTTAAGGAACAAACCGGGTGAAGACCAAGCTATGTGTTCAGGCGAATTAGGGTGCCTAACATCTTCCCCTTTTCGTACTCATTCATCCGAACCTTGAAAAGATTAATAAAATCAGAATCTCTAACTATTTGGACTTCTAATGAAGTCCCTTGTGGGTTTTCCTTATTACCCTTTTAAATAAATGAGGTGGCGACTCGAACATGTTCACCCCCATAGGGTGAGTTCCTATCGATTTTATTCGGATCAGACTGAGGTATTTTTAGTGGCCGAGGAAAGATTCGGATAAATGACGTGTACCCAATAAGCGGTTATTGATGTGCACCAATCAAGACCTTTAGGACATCGACTGTGGCCAGTCGTATTATTGCAGACATAAGAAAGGAAAAGCGTAAAAGATAGAACCAAAAAGGGAGAATAGAGTAAAGTAAATAAGAAGAGAGTTTGAGAAAATTTATCAAAATGGATCATATATTCATCATTCTCCAAATTCCCATCATATGCTTTATATATGAAGCATATTTATAAACCTAATAAGACATCAAGATCTCTCAACATGATAACTAGTAACAATGAGATATTAACTAATCAATACTTGGGCTATGACTTGAATATCATTTGAACTTGATTCATATAATATGTCCTCCCAAAACCCCGACCATCGAGTCACCTCCCTGTCAATGGACTAAAAGACAACCCAAAATGTGAAGAGGTAGAGAAAGAAATTGGTAAAATTGAATGAGACTTAAAAGGAAGCAAAGGAAAAAAGAAAAATTGGTAAAATTAAAAGCAACTAATATTAAAACTAACACAGAAATCCTTTTTCAACTAATGTCCTTACAGGATGATATCAGACGACCCTCTCTACGATTATCATTGCGTATAATTCAATTAAACGCTCTCTCTCTCTCTACAAAACTTAGTCTCTATCTCCTCTTCGAATTTTGGTGTGTGGTTGAATTGAAGAGAGTTGAAGGGGAGAATGAAAGGGGATGTGAGCCCAGGGACCCACGCCTGGTCGACGGGAAGAGTACCAGAAAAGGAACAGTCCAACAGACAATCGAAAGATAAATTTTAAGAAAGGGTATACAAGCGGTGGACAAGGGAAGAAACTTCCAGCGTTTTTGGAATTTCAAGTTGAGAAGTAGAAATTAGAGGAGAGCAGAGGAGAAAGGGTGAGGAGGATGGGAGCAGAGGTGGAGAATGGGAGCAGAGGCGAAGGATGACCATTTTTAAAAAAAAAAAATTAAAAACATATTTAGTCTTGCGAGAGTCCTAAATTAATCATTTATCTTCACTAATAAATAGAAGTAATTCGTCGACTATACACGAATGACTCAAATGTTAACTTCCGTTTAAATCATTTAGACGTCATTTAAAAAAAATATAATTTATGGCCCCCTTAAGACTCTCTCTTCACCATATTTCTTCTTCCTCTTCCCTCCGATTGATCCTCCATCCTCCATCATTTCATCTCCCCAAACAAATATATATAAAATGCATAAACAAATATACAATTGAGCTCACAAACAACTCTATTAATGGCAGTGCTCTCATCCACCATCTTACCACCATCATCTTAAGGAAATTCATGCACTTGTAAGTCAATGAACCTCCAGCGGCCATGAAAACTTATTTCTGCTGTTCGACAGACTTTGATTTGAACAACTCTTCGCATTGTTCAAATTCAGAGAGCTTACTTAGAGAACTAACAATGATAGTAGCAACATCGAAAAAACCACAGGAAAAAAATTGGTCACTACTTGCATATTTACACTCTAAAGAGGTACAAACCCAGCTTCTAGCCAAACTCAGATGAATTAACATCTTAAGAGACCAAAAATAACCCCCGAACATAGTAGCTTCGGTTGTTTATGTTTCCATAGCCAGCTTGGTTCAAACCCAATTCGAACAAATCGTCGTTTTTTCGCATTATTTAAGAACTAAAAATGATCATGAAACTAGTAATTGTCAACAAAATGTGAATTATATCAAAAGATTACCCAATAACATAATTTTCATACTAGTCCCAAGCTGAAAATTATGTTTTTCTGATGTCACATAACAGTCTGATTTTGAAATGGATCTTGCTTTACATGTGATTAAGGGATATTTGCTTATTTGCTTATTCAAAAGAAAGTATTTGTGTATAATGTTTCATCTCAGCATTGTGCCATGGTTGGTGGACCTCGACTTGTTTTCATTGTCGGTTTCGATGAGATTAGATCATCGTTCCTTGGTAGCTACTGACCGTGAAAAACTTAATGATTCTTCGCCTTGGAGGGCGCTCGACCCAACATCTCATCTTTATCCTACTATTTCATCTTCGCACAAATTTTAGATCTGAAAAATTTGTTGTTTGTTGTTTGAAACAATAGATTTGAAATTAAAATTTATGGGAGGATGAAATAGGAGGAAGATGAGGAGATGTTGGGAGGGAGAAAAAGAGATAATGAAAGGGATGAGTTGCATAAGAGAGAAAAAGGGAGGGGATAGATGGGCCCATAGTTTTTTTTAACGACTTATGAATAATATGGACGTAAACCAACTTTCGTGATCATCCGTATGGTCGAGAGATTATTGCCGTTATTAGTAAAGATAATGAATGAATTTAGAACTCTCAGTATAGTCAAGGGACTAAATAGATTTTTAAACCAATATTTTTTTATAAGGTTGATTAAAATGGTGATCACACAATACAATCAATTTTGGGATTTTATAACCATCTTCCCTTAGCTATGCAATAGACTGCTGAAGTGTTCAAAACTTAGATATGTTTGCTTGTTTTTCAATTTAGTCACGCAGACAATAATGTAATCATTAAAATACTAACAAGATTGTTTTCCCTCTTTCTAAGAATATTCTTAATATGCTTCAGTTAAACGTGATGAAATAAGATTTGCTTCTCACGTTTCTATTCCATCATTATTTACTCATTTTCATTCCTATCTCATTTCGACCGTGGGAAATCAAGAGCATTCACATTCCCGTCGCGTTACAATAATCTCATTCTCATTTCGTTTGTTCGCATTCCCAGTTAATAAAATTAATTTTTAATTCTTTTACTAGAAAATAAGTTATTACTGTATATTCAAATAAAAAAATACACCAAAATAAAGTTTAAAATATTAAAAGACTATCAATAATATGAAATTAATCAAGAGTTTTATTATATGAAAATAAAAAAATATACAACTTTAACATAATTCATACTCTATATAGATTTAAATTTGATGAGATATAAATAAGATAATGTATGTCATTCTCATTCCCGTCCCCTTCATATTGGGAAACAGAAATGCTTCAACATTCTCGTCCCATTTCTGCCTATTAGAGATAAGATGAGACATGATTCTCATTTATCCGTCTCATTGTCACAAATAATGTTGCCTTTTGGGCCTTGAAGTGTACGTAGCCCATATAATAACGGGCTCGATGTAATGGTTAAAAGACCCTTATAAACCCAAGATCTCAAGTAAAAATTTATACCCAAAATTATCCCCCACATAGCCCAAATTAGGGTTTTGGGAATTTTGGGAATCTGAAAGTTCACCCCTTTTGCATCATCACTACTTAAAAAGGGACAAACCTTGCTCAATTTGGAAAATCAGACCAAACATCTGCAGCAACCTATTTTTTATCCGGCCGGATTCAAATCAGAACCTTCAATTCTAACTATGGGTAGAGGAAACTTCGAGGGCAAGCCAACCGGCCGCCGTCAATTCTCTACTCCCGAGGAGATGCGTATGTTCAATTTCCCTATCGTATGTTCACTTGTCTGCAAAATCACCTAATTGAGCTGTTTGTTCTCTCAAATTAGTGGCTCTTAGTTTTGGAATTAGTTACGGAACTGATGATGGACCTTTATATAATTCATTTTCTCGATTGTTCAGCTTTCAGCTGGTTAATTGTCAAATCACCAGAATTGGTGAATAAATGAACAAAGAATGGATTATATGAGAGTTCACTCGAATTGATCTTATTGGAATATTGAAAATAAATAAGTGGCATGCAACCATGTGATACGTACTTGTCAATACGCCCTTAGCCGGATGGCAATAGGCGCCTATATCGCCTTTGCAAAAGATTATATATGACCCTCATTTTATCTTTTTCTTTGTTGGATTTTCATTATCGGATTTCAGTAGATTGGTGCTAGATTTTACTTTTATTTTTATTTTGTCAAAAACATTTTAAAATAATTTTTTTATTATACTTAAAAGCATATAATTTCTTTTATACTTCATCACAGTGGATGTGAAAAGGGAAGCGGATAATCGTTAAAAAAATATATATTGAGAATCGAGGTTACTCAAAATTATTTATTTATAATTTTTATAATATTTAAAAGTATTTATTTCTATTATTTACTGCACTATAAAGGTTATAACTTGTACTTATCATTATGTTTTGTCATTTTTATGTTTAGTAATAATTATTAATATTCTTTTGCCATGGCTCTAGGGAGGTATTGGCAACTATGATTTGACATTACAAATTATCTGGTGGATTGTTGTTGAACCTGAAGATGCAGTTTTAGTGTCTTTTCTCTGTCGTAGCTTTTTTATGAATTGGGAGAAACTGATGGAGGTTAGAGCCTGAACCGCATTTGAGTTTTGCTACTAGTAGAAGTTGCAGTAGGTATTCCATTCACGAAGATTACCTGAGATTTAGTTTAATAAATTTCTGTCATACTGAATCAATTTTTTTAATGAATGATATTCATTTGATTATACTTCAAATAATTGCAGTTTCTGGTTCCTCTTCACGGCCTCGCACTTTTAAAAAGGTTTGTCACATTCTCTCACAGTGGTTTACTATTTCTCTACAAGTGTATCAGTTACTTCAGTAGTGCTGTTCAGTTTAAATTGTGGTATGACCAAATTATTCTCCTTGTATTATTAGGAAGAAGCTGAAGATGAAGAAGAGGTGTCTGAAGATGAATCTGGAGAAGAATCCGGAGAAGAGTCTGGGGAAGATGTTAGTGCGCTGCAATCATTTATTTCTGTAGCTTTTATAATGCTTTGTTTGAGTCACCAATACAAATGTCATAAATCTGTTTTTGTTGTCAATGATTATAGCAAAAATTTGGTTATTATTGATATTGAAAATCCCAATCTGGTTAAGCCAAAAATTTGATGGTTTTATTTTAATTGGTTTCAAACCAAACCTATTTAATTGTCGTTTGGTTTGGTTTCAAAACAAAACTTACCTAATTATTAAAAAATCATGCAAATTGTAAATTATTTGATGTGATTTTTTTTTTAAATAATGTAAATTACTTTTATAATTTAT
>JAYMTC010000524.1:0-11621 GCA_036897605.1 Melianthus villosus
TAATTTATATTTCTAATTAAACTTTAGTAATAAAATAATAAAAATGTGACATTTATTAATGCATTAAGTATTGTAGAAGATCATAATCAGTATTTTAATAAAAATTTCAGTTAGAATAAATATTATAAATTTAAAAATTGTAATTTAATTAGATATGAAGTGGGAAATTTAAATCTAAATGTAATATAAATATGTAAAACATATTTATGTACTAAAAATTTAAATAACAATGAAAAATATTTAATTTAGAAATTATAATTTAACTAGATATTTAATTAGAAACTGTAATTGGGAATGTAAAATAACGTTTAAAAAATCACAAATGTGAAAGCAATTTTTTTTCCCAAATTTAAATGATTTTAACTTTACAATAATTTGTATATTAATTCGTGGTATGAGTAAATTGATGTCGTCCTTATCTCTTTTCCCTTTCTCTCTCGACATATCATCAGACAAGGCAAATAATTGGATTACTTTGAGGCTATCAATCAATTTAACCAACTTTATTGCCGTAATGTCACTTAGCAGTCCCTATAAACTGTTGAATCAGGAATTCTATAATTAGAACTCATTTTATCATTCACCCATATCGCATTCATTATGTTTTCTACTTCTATATACGAAAATTCTTCCTCATCACACCAGTCAACAAAATTTACAGAACCACCCACATACAATTTATCTAGTTTGTACTCAAAATTACCTCCATGGTGAATTTCAAGGGTAAACAGTAAAGAACCAATCTCTAAAACATAATCGGCATCAAATTATGGACCATATGACATTGACATTAAGAAGTAAACAAATGATAGTAAGTACATACATTAACATTACACTTAATAAACAAATAAAACGAATAAAATAAGCACACATATTGACATTAAAATAATAAAACTCGGGACCACATGACAGATTAGGGAAAAAATTAAATTTTTCTGTCTAGACCACACCATATTCAACGAATCTAGGTTCGAGAATCTTCACTACATATTCAACGAATCTAGGTTCGAGAATCTTACCATATTCACTATAATCCATCTTCGCACCGTTCCTTCGAATCCTTCAACCCATTTTTATCTTTGATTTCGTGATTCCAACACTGCGTTCGTAGTAGCCCAGATTTTTCCCTAATCTTCGCTTTTACCTTAATCCTGTAGCCCTAATTCAATTAAAAATTAAGTCTTTCCAATAATTCTCATAAATAATTTCCCTCATACCTGTATTGCCCTCGATAAGTCCAGATATTTCATTTACTATTTTTATTCCTAATATGCCCCTCTAATTAAGCCCATGTACAATTTTGTATAAGTTTAGAGACTTATGTTTTATATTTTGAAGTTTAGGGACTAAACTTGTAAAATGGCCTGAATTTTGAGATGATTTATGCAATTTGCCCTTTTATAAGTGTTATTGAATGTTTTTTTTTTCATCTCTAAATCATCGTATAGAATTCATATTGAGCTTTAAACTTATATCAACTCTTCTATATAGTTTATCTTATAGCAAGCAAAAGTTGAACAAGATTGCATTGTTGGATTTTTTTACTTCTCTTTGCCTAAGTTTTTCAAGTCAAAAATATTTTCAGTTTCTTTCATAATTTCACTTGAAGATTTTGTGAACTTATCTTATCCAATTCTTTGATAATATTATGTAAAGTTTTATTCACCTTAGTAAGATTGACTTCAGTGAAACCTCAATTTCTATTGGGAGAAATAGATGTAGGCATGTTTTAGTTGAACCACTATAAAACACATATTGCAAGTTTTATTCTTAAACTTCTTATTATGTTATACTCTTAGCTCAATACCTGAAATAGTGAGAAATGAAGGCGTGCTATGCTAAGTTTTTTTACACCTATTAAAATTTAAAACAGTAAGTGAACTATAAGCTATAAGCCTTAAAAAGTGAATTAAAATTTTTATAGCTATATTCTCACTAGTTTATATATGTATACTTTTTATTTTAAACTAATTCTATTGTTATTTTCATAACTACCCATCCATGTAACTTTATATAACTAATGTAACAAAACACCAACTGAAACTACAAGTGGAGGAATGCTTATAAGACTCCTTGCGAGTTGTTTGGTTAAAATTTCTACTGTGCTTTGTGATTTGGTTTTTGGTTTGCGATGAATGCTCAACCACATACTAGCAATCGCCTAGCTTTTGTGTTTTCTCCTTAGAATCTCCGGCAACGCTCACTTTCTTGAATCTGATCACTCATCGTTACAATTAACAGAATTGGCTCTTTTTTAATTTTAGGTTTTATAATATATAATATTTTTAGAGACAAGAGAAAGCAAATTGTTCGTCCCTACTATCTCATCCTTAATAAATATTTTTTTTATATAATATTCTTTTAAATTCAATTTAATATTAAATGATTGTTTAATTTTCGATTACCATTTTCAATTTCCAAAAGTATGAATAAAAAATTATGTGTAGTAAAAATTGAATCGAATAATATTTAGAGACAACGATCAATTTAGGAATAGGAATTCGGGATTTCTTAAAATTAATCATAAAATATATCATACCACAATATTTAAATTATAGTAATTCGTTTGATTGTATTTTAATTGGACCTACGATGGGCTTTAACCACCAACCCTTTCAAAGAAAGACATTATTTTCATAAGGGGGCAGCATGTATAAGCGTATACCAGTTTCTTCTTGTGTTTTTTTCTTCCGCAAGTCATATTTTATCTCATGTTCTTTTATTCAAAACCAACCAATTTAATCTCATTTTGTTATTTTGTGTATTGCGTCATGTATCATTTCATTTATTTAAATAAATAACATAAAAAAAATTTATACTAATGTATAATTTTAATTCATAATGTATACATTTTATTTTTATCTTGAAATTTATAATTATTATTCCGTAAGCATGAGTGTGTTTTATTATATTTAACAAATAACATGTTTTGGAATTCATTTATTTTCGTATCAACTCGTTCAATCTCATCTCATGTAATTTCTACAAAATATTAATACTCTTATTCGAGTCATCGTATTGTCTCGGTAATTTACTACTCCTAGTCTTCAAATTATTTTTTTAGTGAAGTACATACATATGTACTCATCCTACGTGAGAAATGTAATCGAAACTCCACTATAAACGTATGTATCCAAAATACCTTGTATGTATGACCGTCTCAATAGAACAGTTAGCTTTCCTAAGCAATCACCTTTTGGTATTGTTCACCTCATTATAGGGCATGAATATGAAAAATGTATTATTTTAATATTATAATTGAATAATTCAGTAAGCAGTTAAGAATCATTTATTTAAAAAAATTATTGAAATCAATATCTCATAATCAATATGAAATAGTTATATTACTAGATTTAAAAATTCTCCACATATATAATATAATATAATCCTTCAATACCTATTAAGAAGCTTATTTCAATATATCCATTAAATAAATTTTTTTTAGATTTGTTTTTCTTTAATATCCACCACAAACAGAGTCATGTGAAAGAGATATAAAATAATAAAAAATGAGAAAGAAATGACAATTTTAAATGAATTAAATAATAATAATGATATGGAGAAATTTCCAAACTACTTTGTATTTGTTGAGTTTTAAACCATATAATACTAAAAATTAATGAAAATTTACATTAGAAAATTTTAAAACAATTAATGAAAAACTTTTGACATATAGCATTTTACAGAAAATGTTTAAAAGGAAGTTCTTTAGCAAGTATATTGAAATAAGCTCTTTAATATCACAAAAAAAAAAAAAAAAAAAAAAAAAGCTCTTCAATTAAATGTCGTTTTACATATATACATATACTAGAATATTTATTTATAAGTAATTTTCATGATTTTATAATATGCAACATATGGGCAACGCCATCCTCCATCACTATTTATGATATGGATCATATTATTTATTTAATTTAACTAATACGGTTATTTAATATACAAATCTTTGAGTTCAATAACCGTTGAATATAAATTTAACTGTTGAATTATATATCTATCTTTTATATAAAGTTAAATTTAGAACTCATTAATCAAAGGTGAAGTTCCTCTGTAATGCTCCAAGTTCCTTGCCAAATCTAAACAAGAAAACAAAAAAACTTGAAAATTTGAAAACAGATAAGTAGACCTGTACATTAGAAGAAAGGTATACAAAGGCGTAAATATTATTGGGTACTAATGGGCATCTCTCACCTCAAAAGTTAGCTCGAGATGTGAGATTTTTCATCACACTTATTAATTAATCACCGATCATTCTATAACCGATGTGGTATAACCCTAAAATATCACCCTACACATCGAGTCTTAAGGTTGGAATAGCACAACCTGAACACAGTACATCTACACGTCAACTCAAGTTGGTGTGTTGACTCACCAACCGTCTTCTACGGGTTTCCGAGCAGTGAGTTGTTGTAACCTAGGCTCTGATACCAATGTTGGGTGCTGTTGGACCCCTCTCATCTCAAAATCTAGCTGCATTAACCCATGTGTTAATTTAAGTGGTCTAGGGGTTTGATATATATGTAATTTTGATCAAGTTTTCAATTTTTTAGGAAATCATGATACCTCAGTTATTAAGTTTGTTTTGTCACTTAACTACTCAATACTTCTTTTTTATTGCAATACACCACACACACACATACATCATGTTTACAGCTTGTATATTTCTTTATGTTTTAGTAATTCATAATATAAATATGGTCTTCCTCACCCTTTTGTCTCATAGGATGTTGAGAGAATGATGATAGATGCAGAAAATTTTCCTATTATGTTTGCCTCTGGTTCCCTATGGAGCTTGCTATTTAATGGGATTAAATGGCTTAAAAAGGCTTTGGGGGTTATTCCTGGGTCATTCAGTTGTAGAAGATGCAAGTTGAGTGATGTAGGTGCTGTACTTTCTGAATATAAGGTAAACATAGCTATTGACTTGTTGCATTGATTCTTGTAAATTCTGGAATCTACAGCTCCATATCAGATGTTGTACCTAGTACTTGTTATTTGTTTACCTTGTCGAAATGCCATGTAGAATTGATTGTGATTTCATTTACTTGCAGGATATCAGAGTGTCCTTTCCATTAATGGTCAGCCAACTAGTACATGCTATACAAGGACACATGTGAGTTATTTAATAATTGAAGCCAATTATTTCATCTTTTTGAGATTCGTTTATTTGGATTCACATTATTAAAGTTTATCCTAATTTTTTTCTTTTAAATTTCAAGTCCACTCCACCTTGTGAATTAATTGTGTGCCGATGATTATTTGTCTGATAAGCATAGTTGTCATTAATCGAGATTCGAACACTTAACCAAAATTCTTTTTTTATGTATTGTGAATCATGAATCGAAGTGAATTACAATGATCCACTTTAATTATTTTAATAAATTAAAATGAAAATAGTAATATTAATGAGTTAATACAATAAGTTTTTTATACTTCCGTTACCAAAATTCAAGTCACAAAAGTCAAACTCATAATAAAATCAAAATTAACATTTAACTTATATTACTATATTTATCAAATAAGTAAACATTATATTATTCACAATTCAATTAGTATAAGACTTAACATGATAAACTTTTTATACTTTTATTCTACCACTAAAATTCGAAAGTCATCAAAGTCAAACTGTTAGCAAAATCTAAGATTTAACATTTACTTTTCATTCAGACCAAAACGCGAGCCATCTTTATTTTTTATTTATTTTTCAGTTAATTTGAATGGATCGATCAATTCCGCGATTCACCGAATTGAATCATCTATTCGGACCACTTCACTACCAATTCACCATATGTTCCTTTCAAAATTAGGCTTAAGTGAATTGAAACATACAATTTTAATTGCTACGTCCGGAATATGATGTTCAGGGTGCAGTTCCTATGTGCATCTCATTAAATTAGCTCTTTAAAATATTCATGGGTAAAATTATTGTTGAAGATATTCACTTTCTAAGATTATGATAGAATTAATTATGCTGATATATATTAGGAGTTATTATGTATTTATGAGATAATATACTGATTAGATATATCTGAAATATTTCTTAATATTTGATGTAATTTTATAAATAAGATATTTTACCATTATAATTGTAATGTGAATGATTAATATTTCAGAGTCCGTTAGGATGGTCCCCATGGATGTAGGCAATTGCTGAGCCATGTAAATTCTGTGTTTCTTCTATTCTTTTTTTCTCTCACGATATTTCTATCCTTAAAATTTTCCCAACTACTCCTAGTGGTGATGAATCACACTCCTTAGTAGTTATCTATGCTTACAATATTTGCATCAAGTTTTAGGTTTGTTGATGTGTCAGTTTTACTGCCTTTAACTATGTCCGTTGTGTTTCAATACTATGACATCTTATAAACCTAAAGCACTCTGCATGTTTTACTGAAGTTTTTTATTCAGTTTGCATTTTGTTTTCCTCCTAATTATTATGTACTATGTTTTGCTTTCAACTACTAAAAATTATTATTTACCTTTTTTTAAAATTTGATTGAGCAAAATGGCATGCCCTTTGTATCGGGATTTTATTCCATACCATAAGTAATGAGCAAATTTGGTTTATTGGTAAATGGTTGCTAATCATGGTATCACCTAGTGCTGAGACAATTTTCATTGCAAATGTAGGTCATGGGTGGACAAAGTGCGCCAGTTTTTTAGTTTGAAGGATGTAGAACAATCTTTGTCTCGTTTGTTGGAGCTCAAGGTATGCTGTGTACTTTGATTATTCGAAATTACTTGTACTGAACTTTTTTACCCCTTGCACCTTGCCTACATGACATGAAGCAGGTGTAAGCAAGGATCACAAAAATGTGTTTTGTTTTCCAAAAAATCAATTTTCTGGTGTGTGGAACAGAAATCTAGATGCAAAATTTGAATTGCGATGTTTGATTAAAATGAAAATTGTAGATATACTTGATAAATATTCAATAAAATTTATGAAAAGCTTACTTCTCATCCTTGAAATCCTTGAAATGTTCGATTCTACACAAGTTATCAAAATCTAATATTAACTGTCATTAACTTTGATGTCCCTATTTCTTAAATACCATTACGTATCATTTAAAATGCTTGCATAAAGTTCAAATATGCTCAATTATGTACTCTCAAATATAGTGAAAATGTATTTCAGATTTTCAGTCTATTCAAGTGATCTGAATTTGCTCTATATATATAAAAAGCAAACTTCTGACCATATGTTGGGAAGAAAAGTATAACAGGAAAAGTAGAACACGTAGTCAGGTGACCTTAATTTGCTCTATATGTTAAAGATAAAAATCTAACTTATAACCATAATATTGACGTTGCAAAGAAAAGTATAACAGGAAAAATAGAACACGTAATATAAGAAATTCACCCAAGTATATTTTCTTTCATTTTTTGAAATAAAATTCGCAAGAAAAAAAAGAAAAACAGCTCTAAATTTTTTAGTAACATGCTGCATGTGTAAGCTATGAATACAAATCATTATATTCAACAACATCCCAAATTATGTTAAAAGTGAGACAACATATACTGTGGATTCATCATAAGTTTAGTTGTTTCAATTCATAGTTGTCAAAGGCGCGCGCCTCGCCGGGCCATAGCCCTGAAAATGGCAAGGCTCTTCTTTAACGCTTCGAATAATCCAATACAAGGCAATATACATAAAGAGCGTCATTTCTGCGCCTTAAGATGATCCAAGACTTACGCCATTAGCGCCTTTGCAAAAGATCATATATAGATTCTTATTTTATATTATTTGCTATATTTTATGTTTTCCTTGTCGAATATTGATGGATTGTCGCTGTATTTTCTTTTTGTTTTCATATTTAGTGCTTTCTTTTTATTGAATTTTTTTAATCTTATTTTACAAATTTTGTCGGCAACATTCTAAAACTTTTTTTTATTGTACTTCAAAATTTATATTTTTTTCATATTTCATCATAATATTAAAATTGTACTTAATCTCTTTATAATTATAACTTATACCTTATTTAAAAATATTTATTTTTTATTATTTAATACAATATTTTTTAAAGGTTATATTAGTTTATTTATTTTTTAAATATTACTTAATAATTTTTTATTTTTATCTTTACTAAGTAATTATTACTATTCTTTTTGTAATCATTTTTAAAAGCCGTGCGTCTTGCGCCGCGCCATACGCCACGACTCCAGAGAGGTTTTGCACATTGGTGCGCCTTATACCATATTTCAACTTCTTATGAGTGATACATTGCTTGAAATGTTCAGAACAATTCATTCAGAAAAAGAAATGACTATTTACAAAAATTGCTCCATAAGAGTTTAACAGCCTCACATATTGTTGTAAACACTGATCACATTCAGGAACTTGGGAAGGCTGCCTTCAAATGTTCGGAATTGGATATGATTTTATCAGAAGTTGAAAAGGCGGACAAGTGGAAGCAACATTGTGAAAATATCATAGGGCCTGCAGGAGATGCAAAGTCATTGCTTCTTACATTTCTAAAGGTTTTAATAATAATAAAATAAACGTTCATATTGTCCGTCACTTCGTACATACTAGTGATACATGTTAGCCAAATATTTGATATTCTTTTCATTGTTATACAGGTTCAACAGGCCTTAGATAAATCTTTATATGTATATGACCAATTAAAGAGCGTGGAAATGGTATGCTTGTGCTGCTCCAGTGATTTGGGGGGATATGATTTTGTAACTTGTTCAGTATGCAAATCATGGTAAGGTACCTGTTGCAAGGAGTGATTTTTTACACTGTATGTAAGAAAAGAATGAAAAACATCTTGAAACGTTACTTAATTCATGACTAAACTATGCTTAAATAAGCACAGAATAATGCTTTGAAAGAGACGATGAAAAATTTCATTTCTATCCCTGAAATCTGGTTTCAAACACAAATTGTAATAATGTGTTGGATTTGGTTGGAATTTGAAAATCATGCTCCGCACAAGTCTTTCGAAATAAGGAGAATGTTTTGTAATTTGACTTCCCACCATAGAAGCTTCTAGATTAGATACGTTTGGAATTATCTCCCTGAATCATGTTTCTGGATAATTTTTCCTTAAATCACGAGATATTCCAGATATTGAATTTCAAATAATACAAATCCATGGAAACACTATGAGATGTATGATATGGGCCAGTATTTACATTGTTTTGTTGCAAAAGTGGAGAAAATTGAAGCAGAAAGAAGTTTTGGTTCCATCAGTTTGTATTATGCAAGCAAACCTTACCTGTTTGAGATATTTTAGTCTGCCGTATGGGAACTTTTCAGATATTTTCTCACCTTTATCGAACTCTTTCCTAACATAGTGGCTGAACAATAGAGAAAATTGGGATGTCGTAGTTTATTTCCTCTAATTAACCAAACAGTGAATTATTGTTTTTGGAATGTCATAGTTTATGTCCTCTAACTAACCAAACAGTGAATTATTGTTTTTCAAAGTTAAAACCATAGTTGCACTAAGAGCGTGAAATTGTTAAGAACTACAAAAGTTATTTATTGAGAATCAAGGTTCTGAAACGTATTCGTTCCCGTCACCAAGATTCGTGCAACTAAGGTTAAAACATGCATTTTAATACTCTTCATAGTAGGTTGATAGGTTTTGGAACTACCAATTTCTCCATGAACTAGTATTACTGCTCCACGCACAATCAACACTTATATTTTATTGTCTTGTAAAAATGTGTTTTAGTATCTTTCTTTCCTACAGCTACCATGTGTGTTGCCTCGGACAAACAATGTCTGTTGTGAATCATGTGGACACATATTTATGCCCATATTGCCAAATGTTGGAAGCTGCAATCTCCCAAAAAGGAAGTGTCTCACTGGTATGCATTTTTGTATTATCTTTTTATTTGCAACATTTGTATGTATGTAACTTTCTCTTTTTACAGAAATTTGATGGCAAGCGTCCTGAACTCAAAATGGTTATGGAACTTATATCAGATGCTCAAGATGTCGGCATATGGTGAGGCTAATTGATGAATTTTTTGTCTGAAACTCCCACCTGTTTACATGATTTTGAAATGTTGTTAAATATAT
Organism: Melianthus villosus; assembly: GCA_036897605.1. Classification (NCBI taxonomy): domain Eukaryota; kingdom Viridiplantae; phylum Streptophyta; class Magnoliopsida; order Geraniales; family Francoaceae; genus Melianthus; species Melianthus villosus. The sequence continues at coordinate 10,034 of JAYMTC010000524.1, forward strand.
AACAATTAAATATTCGTCTCTTATAAATTTGAGCGTTTAGGATCGGTATCAAAGCAGAATACCCGGAGGTATCTAGTTCGAACCTCGGGAATCCCTAATATTCAAGTATTTTATTGGAAGATCCAAAAGTTGGTCATATTATGTTCCCGCATGACCAATATAATGTATGTTTGACTATGGTTCATGTTTCAAGCCCAAAGTAGGCTTTTGCGTGAGGGGGCGTGTTGATATACATATTGGACCTATTTTCTGTGAACTTAAGCTTTAAGTCAATCGATAGTTCAACATGGTACCAAAGCCATGATGAATGCCTACCTTCGGGAGAATCTTATTGTACGAGTTTCAAACCGGTCGTTACTACAATTATCCATAATTTCTCATGCATTAATTCAAGACACTATTGTTGGCCTAATTTAAATTCGCACATGTTCACTTAAAAAAAAAAGGCTCGAATGGTACGATCTCTCCGTTACCCCGGAATGAAAGTAAGGTATTTGATTACGGTCATGCTTCATCCCTAAGAAATAACTTTTTAACCTTTTTAATTTTTACGTGAGGGAGAATGTTAAATATATAGCAATTAAATATCTATTTCCTATGAGTTCAACCTTTTAGGAGAAACGAAATTTAGCAATTGTAATTGATCTCGTATTTTTTATCTTGTTAAATAAGTAAATCATGGCTATAAATGTCCATATACATAAAGGCTTGGATATGATTTGCTCATTTATGTGTATTGACATAGATAATAGTTTTTATTCACTTGTGTTTTATTGATAATCAACACCCAAATTTATATACAAGTGAGTATAAATTAAGAAAGGAAAATAAATGAAAATCAAATTTCTACTTATATGCAACCTAACATCGGTATAAATCCTTAATTATATGTAATCTAATTATATTTCATAGCACTCCCCTTCAAGTTGGAGCATATATATTGATCATGTCCAACTTGGTACATATATAACTAATCCGATTCCCAAGTAAAGCTTTAGCGAACACATCAGCTAGCTAGCTTCCTGTTCTTACGTGTAGAGTTGATATTGTTCCATCCTTCAAGTTCTCTCGAGTGAAATGACAATCGACTTCTATATGCTTGGTTCTTTCGTGAAACACAGGATTGTTGGCGATATAGATAGTCACTTCATTATCACACCACAATTTCATTGATTGAGATTGAGCAAAGCCAATCTTATTAAGTAAATTTCGTAGCCATACAAGTTCACATGTAGCTTGTGCGATAGCTCTATATTCGGATTCTGCACTTGACCTATATACAACATTTTGTTTCTTACTCTTCCAAGAGACTAGGTTTCCTCCAACAAAAACACAATACCTAGTGGTAGAGCGCCTATCTGTAGGAGGTCTTGCATAATCAGTATCTGTGAAACTTTCCACTGTGTGGTGACCATGATTGACATATAAGATTCCACGTCCTGGAGTACCCTTTAGATATATCAGAATATGAGTAACAGCATCCCAAGCCTGCTAAGAAGCACTGTACCACAATCTGCTCCTCCTATTCTTGCATTTTTTAAATGTCAGCAACAATAGGAAACATAGCCCGCTTCTCCTCAAAGGCTTG
>JAYMTC010000525.1:0-11620 GCA_036897605.1 Melianthus villosus
CTTCTCGTTGGTTCGTTGGATAATCATTAGTTTTCAGCCCATCTTTGATAAATTCCATGATTTCTTTTCCTGAATGTGTGAAAACCATTACTTAGCATATAATCATAGAATAGATCAAATCCAAGTTAAGTAAGACCAAAATTATGGGGAATTTAAAATAAAATCATGCTGAAAACAGATGACATTTAGGCCCTAACAGAAGTATATGTCGATGACATGGTAGTCAAGAGCCTAAAGGCAGACGACCATATGAACGACCTCATAGGGGCATTTACCATACTGCGAAGGTATGGTTTAAAGCTAAATCCTGAGAAGTGTGCTTTTGGAGTTGCCTCGGGAAAATTATTAGGATTCAATCCATCACAGAGGAAGCGATGCCAACCCAGATAAAATAAAAGCACTACTGGACATCCCATCTCCGAAGAACCAAAAAGACGTCCAGAAGCTGACTGGGAGGATAGCAGCCCTGAGCAGATTTCTATCCCGGTCAGCCCAGAGGTATCTCCCATTCTTCAAAGCCCTAAGGAGAGCAGAGAAGTTCTTCTGGATAGAAGAGTGTGACGTCGCTATAGAGGATCTAAGGAAATACCTCCTAACTCCCCCATTATTGGTCAGCCCACAAAAGGATGAGATACTACGCCTCTACCTAATGGTCTCTGACCAAGCTTTAGCCTCAACATTAATAATGGAAAGGGAAGGGCATACCCTTCTTGTATACTACACGAGCCAAATTTTACAGAATGCCGAGACCCGGTATCCCAAAATAGAAAAACTGGCAAACGCCTTGGTAACAACAGTAAGAAGGCTCAAGCCTTACCTTCAATCACATACAGTACAAGTCCTAACCGACCAACCACTTACCAAGCCGGACTTGGCAGGAAGATTAGTGAAGTGATTGGTAGAGCTAAGCGAGTTCGACTTGCTGTACCAACCCAGGACAGCCATGAAATGACAGGTACTAGCCGACTTCGTAGTAGAATTGTGGAATTCAAATCCAAAACAGACCACATACTGGAAACTATTCGTGGACGGATCCAGTTACTCGTCCGGAGCTGGGGCAGGAGTGTTGCTGATAAATCCTGAAAGGGGGTAGCAGGTCCCCCTACTCCCTTAGTTTTAAATTTACAGCAACCAATAATGAGGCCGAGTATGAGGCCATGATCTCAGGTTCAAAGCTAGCATCCGAGCTAGGAATTAAAAATATATGAGTATTCATCGATTCCCAACTGGTCATCCGTCAGATATTGGGAGAATACAAAACTCGAAGTGAAACCCTGAGCAATTACCTGGAAGTACTTAGAGCCTTATAAGGAAAGTTTGTGAAGATCAACATCTCACAAATCTCTAAGGAGCAGAATAGCAAAGCCGACTTATTAGCAAAAAGATCATCAGGATTAGATCCAGCGGGAGACGAAACCCAACTCGTCCTAGAAAGTCCAAGCTATGAGACAGGTCTCCATAGGGTCCTGAGCACCAGTAGCACAGGCAACTGGATGACCCCAATAGTCAAATACTTAGTCAGCTCGGAGATACCCGATGACCAAACAGAAGTAGCCAAATTACGGAGAAGAGCAGCACATTACACGCTGGTCAACGATGTACTCTACAGAAGATCAGCGTCGTTCCCATTGCTAAAATGCCTGACTCATTTATGGAGCGGACTATGTCCTAAGGGAGATACACCACGGTATCTGTGGAAGCCACATCGCTCAGAGAATGCAGGCCCACAAAGTCCTCAGACAAGGCTATTACAGGCTGACAATCAACAAAGACGCCGAAGAGTTAGTCCAAAAATGCGACAGCTGTCAGAAGAACTCAACAGTACAACCCGTTCTTAGTTCCCTACTACAGAAATTGGTCAGCCCCTAGTCCTTCGCTAAGTGGGGAATGGACATTCAAGGACCATACCCCACCACGGTAAAAAGGAATAGATTTCTAATCGTAGTCATCGACTATTTTACTAAGTGGGTCGAGGCAAGCCCGGTGGCCACCATCACCGCAAAAAATATACAAGAATTCACATTGGAAAATATTATATATCGATACGGTCTACCATTAACTCTCATTACCGACAATGACACTCAGTTCATTGACCAAAATTTTCGAGATTTCTGCAGCAGTGTAGACATCAACCAGCGGTTCTCATCTATGGCATACCCTCAGACCAATGGGCAAACAAAGGTGACCAACCGAACCCTCATAGCAGGGATTAAACGAAGACTGACCATGGCAGAAGGTAATTGGGCTGAACAATTACCAAGTGTATTATGGTCATACCGTACAACCCCCCGAGCAGCCACAGGCGAAAGCCCTTTTAGGTTGGCCTTCGGCTCCGAGGCAGTTATCCCAATGGAAATCGGAGAACCATCATTGAAAGTACAACTCTTCGAAGAAAACAACAACGATTTACAACTCCGACAGGACTTGGATCTTTTGGAAGAACACTGAGATAAATCCCAGATGAGGAATGCTGCTTACCAAGACAGGATCACACGATATCATAACTCCAATGCTAAGTCTAAAACGTTCATTGAATGTGACCTGGTCCTCAAGCGAACCGAGCACGTAAACAAGCTTTCCCCCAGCTGGGAAGGACCATACATCGTCCACCAGAGGCTCTATCCCAGCACGGTCCACCTCAAAACAATGGAAGGGAATGTGATACCTAGATCTTGGAATGCCAAGAATCTCAAGAAATATTGCCAATAAGTTGTATTTCCTTACTTTTAATAAATTATCCTTTTAAATATGTTTTTTCTCAGCTCTAAAGGGACCGCTCATTCAAGAGCCATGACTAGAATCTTCAGAAAGAGTCACTTATTCAAGAAACTTTGGCACAATCAAACACAACTCTAAAAAGACTACTTATTCAAGAGTCCTCACTAGAGTATTCTCATTCAGGAGGAGTTGGTTACTCAATAAACTCTGACCAGAATCATTAGTAGGATAACAACTTCCTTACTAAAGGAGCAACCAACAATGAAAGGAGACATATCACTTATGCAAGCGGATTAGGGGGTTACTGTTAAGGTCCTAATTACTAGACGCTTAAACAAGTAGATCCTTTTTAATAGTTGGTTTTTATCTAAGATAAGGAGCCCAGTGCTGATTACACTCGCCCGAAATATAGATGAACTCCCTTTTGTTAATAATTCCTCCAAAAGTACATCTTTTTGATATCGACGTCCAAGATCACACTTTTGTTGACGAAAACATCCAAAAGCAGATGAATGGCGCTTTATTCATCAATAAAGTTGCGATATACAAAGGCCTTGGAAACACTAAGCCTTTCAAAGACAAGTTACTCTTTTTTTATCATACATATTGAAGTTCACATTTGTTGATTAGACATCCAAAAAACTACTTTTATAGACGAGCTTCCAGAAAATAGAAAAACTTGTGTTTCATTAAATAAACTTGCCAAAGTACAAAACTTCTAGTCCTATTACAAAAAGGAAAAGAAAAACTTCAGCAAGGAGGTTGATCGGCAAGAGGTGCTGACTGCTCATGGGTAGGTTGATCAGCCACAACAGATTGGCCTGCAAATGGCCCCACCAAAGTGTCTGTCGGCTGGTCAGTTGAAGGTAGTTCCTTGACCACGGCAGCTCAGGGGAAAACAGCTCATTGTGCTCCTCTGCCGTCATCACCCCTATTAACTGAAGCCTCCTCAGGTTAAAGTCTGGAAGCAGGTAAGGGGCCAAATATTCCGAGCAAAGCTTAAAAGCTTCATCGTACATAATGACCTCCGTATTAGCAACCAGCTCTTCCATCTCACGAGATGTTTTGAACTTCTCCACAGCCTGTCCCTCAGCCAAAGATAGTTCCTGAGTTAGCTCATCCACCCTTGTCATCAGCTCATCCACCCTGTCCTTAAGTTTCCTATTCCTACGAGTAGAGTCCTTATGGTCGGCAGTCAGATCTGGGATGGTCTCTTGAGACTTCCCAAACTCCTCATCTACTCTGCTCACGGCATCCTCAAGGCTGTGGTTTTCAGCCCTACGTGTCTCCACCTCCTTCAAAGCTTCCCCCAGATTCATCTCGGCTTCTTGAAATTTGGCCTCCACAGAGGACTTCAAGGATATAGCCTCTCCCACCTTCTGATCACACTCATCAGCCATCTTCTTCATCTCCTCATCTAGGGACGCTCTGTTAGAAGTCAGCTCTCTCAGACGCCTCCTCAGGGCGCTGTTGGAATAGCAGACCTGGGAAAAGATAGAAGATCAGCCGCTGGGTTAACAGATAAAAATGCATCGCAGAAAGAAAAATAAAAACCAACCTGGAAAATGGAGGTCTGGGGCAGGTTCACTAAACCCTCCAGGTCAGTATTCTCAATGACCTCCAGTTTTCTTTTCTCCCAACCTTCCTTCATCGTCTACCAAATGTTGGGGTCGATAAAGGGAAAGGTTGACCTAGGATCAGCAGGCTGAGGAAGGGGCCCCTCAGGACGGTCATCAGCAATGGCCAGCCCTTTGCCCTTGTCGTGGGCATCAGCAGCGGTGGCCTTGTCGGTCCTATCACCGGATGGATCGGAGGCAGCAATCGAGATAGGCTTCATCTGGTCAAACTCATCATCACCAGCGCTGATCACCAACCTCCGCCTCTTCTCATTCCCCTTGCGAAGCTCCATGATAGGACCAGCAGGCGGCACCAACTGGGAGGAAGGCTGAGCAGCGTCCTCCGCAGGAACCTGCTCCACTTGTTGTGGTCGGATGACCGCTTGACGAACAACTGCTTTCTTGGCTGCACCCGCAGCTTGGATTTTCTCCTGAAAGCTTGAACTCATACGGACCACTATAGAGCAAATATGAAGTTGGTCAGTGGTGGAAGCAAAATCCAAAATAGAGCAAGAGAGACAATAATCACCAGGAGGAAGGTCAGGCCCTCTTTCGAGACCAAAGGCCCTTAGTTGAGTCGACTATTTCAGACTCTCGACCAAGGACCAGTCGAAATTCTCCAATTGGTCGGCTGCTGACTTTTCCTCCTCGGTCAACACTGGGGGCATGTTTTCATAAGTGCCCGATCGCCCAATCTCTTGGGGAAAACCCCATTCAGGGGTCCACTTGGGCTCGCTCAGGAACAGGTAGAACGGTTTCCATCCAGCGTTCTTGGAGAGAGTCTTCATTAGCACCCATTTTCTGCTCTGAAGGTAGGCCCACTTAGGGGCACTCTTCATATGCATCACGGAATAAAAAGAATGAAATATTCGCATAGAAGGGGCTAAACCCAAATGATTCGACGCTCCAATAAATCCCAAATAAATCCTCCAGAAGTTAGGGACGGCCTGGCGGGAAGAAAGGTTCTACCACCGGAAAACCTCAGGGATGAAAGGATGAAGAGGGAGCCTGAGCCCTACCTGGAATGCAGCCAGATGGAAACACCTCTCATCGTTCAAAGACCGGTCTGTAGGTCTACGGTGGGGACACTTGACGGTAAACTGATCGTCTAGCTTGTACAGATTCATGTAGATTATGGCCTCCTCCTTGGTCCAGGGGTTAAATATTTCAGAAATTCGTTCTGAAACGCTCTCCTGTTTCTTCTTGGACTGAACAGTGTTTTCTCCGCTGGAGGATAGAGAGGGAGGTGGAGAATAAGGAGAGGCCACCGGAGCCTGGGGAAATTCCTTCCCGTATTCAATTGCTAGCATTGAATGAGGAATGGGAACACCCTCAGACATGGTTAACAAAGAGTAACTTACTTGTTAAACTGGAAGCTGGGTAAAAGAAGAGAAAAACTTGAGCGACAATGGCAGAATAAGCAGCAACAACAGTTATGTGAGCGTAAAGGAAAGAAATGGACTGCCTTCAGTTCCCTCCTTTATAGGGGTAAGCAGGAAGCCCACTCGCCCAACCTAGGGAGCACATGTCAAGATTGGGGCTCAAACATCCGTGTAAAGCTAATTACATTGTAAGCGATGGGTTTTCTCAATTGAAGGAATATATGATTGCCTTAGAATTTTGGACTTCATCCAGCCGCCAAAAGCCTTAGAACCACGTCATCCCAAGACTGGTCACCACAAGTAAAGACTCATGCAAATAAAATAAACATAAGACTTGGGGGCATCTGATATGGGAGGGGCTGACCAGTCCTCATGGTACCAGCTCAGAATGACTAAGGAAAGCCAACTAGCCTTTTGGCTCAAGGGCAACATCCCAACCCCAGGAGGCGAAGCCGACCAGAATCAGCCCCTGGAGGAAGCCGTTCCCTGAATAACCGAGCAGTTCCCTGAAGACGACCAAGACCGACCAAGGTCCAGACTGAACTGGTGATATAATAAGACCAACCAAAGGCCCACACCAGGGTTGGTCAGTCATCAGCACATAAGTCTGACCAAGGAAAGACAAGGTTAATCGGGAAAGAAGATGACCAAGGTGGTCGGCCCATCCTCGTCAAGACAGCGGTCAGCCTCCCAGTCAAGGGAAGGAAAGAATCACCAACGACTAAGTCAAAGGGCGAGGACCAAGGGAATTTAACAATAAATCTCGGACATCATGCATCCCAGAATATATAGGTTAATTCTCATTAACAGATAAAGCAAGTCCAAGCAGGAGATAAAGCCAATCAATATGTTCACATAACAGATAAGGCAAGTTAGTTAATTGATAAAATCAAATAACTTCAAACTCAATCTGGGACATAAATGAGAGCGAATATTCTTTGTTGACAAACACCTATAAATACCCTCAAACCACAGAGGCAAATGTACGCACAAATATTGACTCAAAAGCTTTAGCAGTCTTCATTGCTATATTAAGTGACTCTCACTGACTTGATCGTCGGAGGTACCACGCCGGCAACACCGCTAGCACCTTCTAACCCGTGTTTTCTTTCTTGTCACAGGTAGCTTAACAGGCAATTTCTACAGCATCAACATCTTCAACATTCATTCCACTACATATGAATTAAATGATCGGATAGAACCAGTTTCTACCCGCATCACCAAGGAAAAGAAGAGGTTTAATCACTCTCTGCAATTTCATTTCACGGCAAAAAAAAAATGAAGCACAATACAAAGCCCTCATCTCAAGATTGAAAATGGCTCTAGATTTGGGCCTCAAGAATCTCCAAGCTTTCAGTGATTCTAAACTCATGGTCAGACAAATCGCTTAAGAATGTAAAACATGTGATGAGACTCTCAACAAGTATATGAAGTTGGTAAAAGCACTGCAAGATAGGTTTGTGAAGCTGAGTATAATGCAGATCCCTAGGGAAAAGAACAGGGAAGCTGATCTATTGGAAACACAATTATCAGGATACGAACCATCCGACGGTTCAAACCTAAAATATCTAGATCATCCGAGTTATGAGACCGATGCACACGAGATATTCAACACTTTAGATTCGACAGTTGGATGACTTTCATAGTCCGTTTCATAAGCAAGGCAATCCTTCGTAAGGATAAAACGGAGTCTGAGAAGATCTGAATGAGGTCAGCATTTATACCCTCATCAATCAACGATATTCTCTATCAGAGGTCATCCTTATCACCTCTCCTTAAATGTCTGGCTCCCTACGAGTCAGATTATATACTACGAGAGATACAACAGTAAAAGTGCGGAAGTCACGTTGGACATCAGACTTTGTCCAACAAAGCACTTCGTCAGGGCTATTAATGGTCGAACATGAGGAGAGATTTTGAAGAACTGGTAAACAAAATAATTCAGCGATACAGAAGATCCCAAGCTTGTATATGTGTTCTATAACGAGCCTGTAGCCTTTTGCTCAATGGGAAATGGACATTCGGGGGCCCTATCCTACACTAGCCAATCGAAAGAATTTCTTAGTGGTAGAAATTGACTACTTCACTAAGTGAATATAAGAAATTCCTATGGCAACCATCATAACAAAGAAAATCCAAGAGTTCACTTGGAACACCATCATAACGAAGAAATTCTTTAGGGATCTCGAAAATCTTGATAACCGACAACAGATGCTAGTTTACGGATAGAAAATTCCAAGAATTTCGTTCTCTGGGGATAGATCAAAGATACGAAAGCTAAGCCGAATAATTTCCAGTTGGGAGACCTAGTACTAAAGCGAGCCGAGCATAAGGGCAAACTCTCTCCAAATTGGGAAGGACGCAACATTGTTAACAAAATTATTCATCCGAGCATGGTCCACTTGAAGATGATGGAAGGCAGATGTTACCTTGATCATGGAATGCCCGGAACATAAGGAAATACTTCAGGTAGAGAACTTATATATATAAATAAAAGATGACTACTATTCAAATTCGCATTAAGAGCTTTATTTTTTTTTTCTCTTTTGGTTAAATTTTAAGGTCCAAAAATATCATAAGGATGACTATAAGTCATATCCACGTTCAAAGCCTCATTTGGTTAACTTTTTAAAGTCCAAAAATTTCAGCCAAAAGATTCAATCATAACCATCTGTGTTTATCGAAAAAACTAATTATATGGTTATTCATAAGTTACAGATTAACAAGTCATCAATCCTAGATAAAGGCTAAGTGTTGAGCACTCACCCAAAGTACGGGACAAAGAGCATAAAATTTTCATTTCTACGAAGACTACATGCGAAAGGAAATATATTTATTTTAAAGGCATAGTAAGTTACGTTATTACAAATTTTACTCAGGTTATTCAACCGGAGGTGTTATAAGAGTTTCCCCATCGTCTACAACTGGAGGCATTTCTACTGTGGTAGTATGATCTTCGGTCTGAGCATCTCATGCCCATCCCCTCCTCGGTAGTTGGGCAAGTCTCGCTAGGAGTAGGGAAAATTTCACCCTCCTCTTCTTAGGTCAGAACTGATGTGGATAAAAACTGGTTCTATCCGATCACTTAGTGGAATGAATAAAAGTGAGGTAGGCGTGGTAGCAATCGCCTATTAAACAACCTCAAAATGATACGGATAAAAACTGGTTCTATCCGACCACTTAATCCACGCATAGTGGAATGAATAAAAGTGAGGTAGGTGTGGTAGCAATCGCCTATCAAGCAACCTGTCACCTGAAATGGAACAAGGGTTAGGAGGTGCCGGCAGTGTTGCCGGTGTGGTACCTCCGACGATAAAGTCAATGAGGGTCACTTAATAGCAATGAAAACTGCTAAAGCTTTTGAGTAAGAATTTGTGCGTACTTTTGCCTCTGAGATTAGAGGGGTATTTATAAGGGCTGTTCATAGGATGTTTTGGCTCAATTAAATTCTCCAGATTAGGTCGCAACTATTTAATTTTATCAAGTAGTTGGCTTTCCTTATCCGTTTGTGTGAACTTATTGATTGACCTTATCCATGTTTGATTTGCCATATCCGTTAGTGAAAACTAATTGATTTATTCTGGGAGGCGAGATCTTTGGGATTTACTCTTTAATTCCCTTGATTCTCGCCCATTAACTTCACTCCAGGTGATTCTTTTCTTATCCGCTATTGAAGTGATTAATGCTTCCCTGAATAGAGCATTAATTTCGGACCTTGGACTGTCCTATAGGACCGATATCTCCTTGTCGACCTATTCCTGACCATCAACCTACTCTGTCCTTAACAAATCCTGACGTGTATTATTGGTAATGTTAGGCCGATGACTGACCACCTGTGGTCGGTCCTGGTCGTCTCACGACTTCATCTGTTCTGTGTTTGGGCCTTGATCGGTTTTGGTCGTCTCATGGTTTTATCGGTTCTGAGCTTGAGCCTTGGTTGGTTTTGGTCGTCTCATGGTTTCATTAGTTCTGAGCTTGATCCTTGGTCGGTCTTGGTTGGCTACAACTCTTGGAGTTTGGGTTGACCTTTAACGTCGAGGGTTACTTGACCAACCAGGTGAATTCAGGCTAGTCACTCCTGAGGCTTGCTTGGATTCCCCCATATCAGATGCCCTCAAGCCTTATGCCTATTTTATTTGCATAAGGCTTCTTTGGTGACGTGTTTCCCAGCGTTACACCTTCTTGGGTTTTGGCTGCTGGGTGGAGTCCAAAATTCTAAAACAATCATAACCCATTTAAACAAGAAAACCTTTCACCTGTCGCGTGTCTAATTCATTGAGTGGGCCGTTTGAGCCTCTACTTTAACATGTGGTTCCTACATTTGGCGAGTGGGCTTCCCTTGTGTACTATAAAAGGGGGAAATGGTGGTAGTTTCCTTTCTTTACGCTTTATGACCGCCATTGTTGTCCTTCTGCTACTTCAAGCTTTTCGTCTCGCCATTGTTACCATTTCAAGCTCTTTCAAGCTCCCAATTAACAAGTAAGTCTCTTTTTCACTAAACACGTCTTCGAGTTCTTCTAATTTGAGTGAAAGTACTTCGGTTTCTTCATAAATTGTAATTTTGTATCTATTTGTATACATGTTAATTCACCAGCTCTAATAAATTGTAATTTTTTCTCGATTTACCAATTTGTATCTATTTATATACATATTAATTCACCAGCTAATTTACATTTTATAATTATTATAAATACACTTAAATGAAATTTAGTATAAGCTAATTTTAGAATAAGCTCACACAAAAGTAACTATATATACAATTTCAAATTTAAAAATAATAATTACATATAAGAGTCCAAAATTAAAACTACAATAATTACATATTTAGACTTCAAATTTATATCAATATTACACAAAAGTAATTAAATGCAGTCGAACTATATGGAATCAAATCCAATCTTCGCACCATCTCACGTCCAATAGTCTTTTAAAAAAAATGATCTATATTATTTAGAGGGTCTATGATTTTATTCGTAAGTAAGGGTCATGTTATCAAAAGTGGAGGCATATAAGTTCAATTCAAATTCAAATTCAAATTCAAAACTTGTCAAATGTATATCCATGAACGGAAAGTTCACGTGATATAGAATAAATTATCCGTATAATGAAACATAAGCTAACATATTTCTAAACTATAAAATTGCATAAACAATTCACTAGTGTCATTAGTAAGATTTACAAACTTCAGTCATAATAAAATTAAATAACAACTGAGTATATCCAATTGCAAGTACATTTTGTATCATAATAAAATAAGTGACAATCAAGTATATCGAAAATTTAGAGATGATGTAGCGGGGTCATTAGACTATACACAAAGAAATATGCCACATTTACTTTTCCCTATCAAGTTAGTTTATAGTTTCACGTCGTTAAATCTGAAAATTTGTGAAAAGCTATACCAAATTCATCACCCAAAAAAAATTTGGAGCTTGTAGACACCTGATTCTGTGCCACCTGGTGGATGACGTCACCAGTCCCCGATGATGAGAATTTATGAATTTGTTTTAGTAAGTCTTGGATGAATGGAAGTTAAAATATAAAATTTCGAGTGAGAAAAATATTTAAATAGTTATTGCAGTTCATTGGTTGAGTTCTTAGGAATATAAGTGAGAGAGTCAGGTTTGAATCCCAGAAAAAGCTCTTTTTTTTTATTTTCTGAAATTCGAAGTAGTTTTCCTATAAATATGAGCTTGTCTTCCAAGGTTATTCATTCACTTTTACATTCACTTTTCACTTAGAAATTGTTAGGCCATCTTGTGATCGAATTCCGAGCGTTTTGAGAGTTATTTGCAGTCGGAAGTTCAGAATTTCAATCTAATTCTAGATTATTGTTAATTTTCGGAGTGTTTACATTTTTTTACCAAATCCAAGTCATACCAAAGGGGATCGGATGATCCGATT
>JAYMTC010000526.1:0-11617 GCA_036897605.1 Melianthus villosus
AAATTTAATAATAATTATAAAATTAATTATTTAGGCATTGATTATTACTTAATGGTCGGACTAACATATATCTCATTTGTATCATATTAATTACTCATAAGAAAAAAAATCCTGTATTAAAATATATTATTCATTTTAAAAATAAAATACAAATTTTAATAGTCATTAACATTTGTAAAAAGTTTTGATCAAGCCAAGTTTCATTTCTTAAACTCAATAAATAAATAAATATTAAATAGTTTATAATATTTACAGATCTATACTATCTATACCATACGTTCCTAAACATTAATATAATATGAAAATCAAATTTGCCTGCTACCGACATAGAAATAAGCGCATTACCGATCTCATTTTTGAATCTTTATTTTTAACTTATTTTATATATTAAATAAATAATGTAAAAAAATTTTAAAATTCCACTCTTTTAGATTTTAACTTCAAGTTGAATTGATTTTAAAATGACATATATTTTGATAAAATTTTAGACTTATTAAACTCTTTTTCTTAGTATAATAAAAATGGTACAATATATTCTCAATTTATTTTGCATATATTATTTAATTTATACATAAAAACGAGTAAAACGAATATAACTAAAATTCTTATTTAAATACCGTACTCATGGTACCATAAAGGATGCTTAGACCATGAACAGACTCTTATTGAATAAGAAATTTTTTCCCTATTTATGCCAACAGCTAGCTGCTAAGCTTTCCTTCAGTCCTACAGCCTCATAGAGAACAAAAATCAGGAATCAAACTTCTATTAACATGTTCTATCACCCACTTTAATTGAACTTGGACAGTGTAGTACTTGCTGAATTTACTAAAGATAAACATGGTACAGGAGTGGGTTGCAAGGATAGCTATATGGACACCGAAATATGACACAGAACTAGCAAACGTGCTGCGTGCAGCAAGATGAACATGTACACACCTTGTACAAAGTGGTATGGGTCGTGGAAGATACATAATTACTGAGCGGCTGAATGAAGGACTCTCTGTGTGTAGATGGCTACTACTGGGGGTACTTGACGAGGCGAAATCTGAGTGCCTAACCTTCACTAACTGACGAGGCGAAATCTGACATTTGTAATAAATCTGATTACGTTGATTGTCCACTCTGCCAGATCAGATGTAATTGCTAAACCTTTCTTCTTGATGTTCATGTCAATTTCTGTACTCCGCTAAAATTGCTGTCTTGCATCATCATTACAAACTCGTTGTAATCAATGCGTCCATCCTGGAGAATAAATACAGAAAGTAAATCAAATGGGGAGTATTATCAAACTAATGTGTTTAAACACCTTACTAGAAGGGTTAATTCCATGGCAAAAGAAGTATAATTATGGAAGTGCCAATTGGTATGTAAAGCACTAACATGGTCCTGGTCAACTTCACGGATAATATCTTCTATGTGAACATCTTCTAACCCGAACTTAAGACAGGCCTGTTGGAGCTCTTCTTTAGTGATGTGCCCACTCCCATCGGAGTCGAAGTATGAGAAAGCTGCATACATACGATCCTCCTTCTGCACCTTGTTTGTATGAAGCATTGCAGCTACAAACTCCCCATAGTCTATTGTACCGCTATTATCCATATCTGCCTAATTTTTTTTAAAACAAATAGAAGCTAAATCAGATACATAATCACAGAGCATGTATAAACTCTCAAACTTGAGAGTTTGAGAGTATTGTATACTGTGCATTAACAACAATTTGGAAATTACATCACCAAAGGTACTAACAGAAAATCAACAACCATTGATTTGATGGCGATAACAATCAGAAAACACTGGTAGAATAGAGTAACTTGAGTTGGACATGAATGAGGCATAACTGAAGGTTCTGTTTGGCTATTTAATAATTAGTTGAAGATTTTCTAATAATTGTATTACCCAACTAGAGCTGGCCTATTGCCTTTGTATAGCATAATCTCACAAAGAATTTTGATTTTCTTCGGACAAGATATATATCAGCATCAGAGTTGATAAGACTCCTATCTTACATTAAACTGTCTAAGAGAACTGCAAACAACTTACCGCTTGCATCAAATCATGAAGTTCTGATTCCATGAGATTAGATCCCACTTTTTCCAAACCTGTTTTAAGTTCTTCTAGAGTGATTTGTCCACTATTATCTGCGTCTATCATTTTGAACATTTCTTTCAAACCTCCAATTTCTTCTTCAGATAGGCTCTCAGCAATGACCTAAAAACATAAAGAGCATCTGATGATAGCATAACACGTGCTAAATAGTAATCTAGAAGATTCATTCTAATAACACAAACAAATTCCAGTATTCCTTGCAGAAACAATTTCTTTCTCCTCCATCTTTTATGTTTACAGAGTTGGTAATAAATAAAATGTATTAGTCTTGGAATTTTCTTAAGCCGGTAAGGCAGATTAAATGTGTATCCAAACATTAAAAGTAGACAGGCAGGCACTGATAAAGCCCCATCTACACTATGCAAAAATAGTACTTTTGCACACAATATAATGTATTGAAGAGACTTCCTGCGTTGGATGCATTCCGTGGTCAAAATCCTTACAAGTTACATACAATCTTTGTGATGATAAGCAAGAGTATAAAAAGGAGACTAAAAATTTTAAGATCAGATACATAACCACAATGCCAAGCAACTTTAAGCAGGATTGTAATGTATAATATAATAATCTAGAACTAGGC
The DNA here is from genome assembly GCA_036897605.1 of Melianthus villosus. Taxonomy (NCBI): domain Eukaryota; kingdom Viridiplantae; phylum Streptophyta; class Magnoliopsida; order Geraniales; family Francoaceae; genus Melianthus; species Melianthus villosus. Next base: position 2,690 of record JAYMTC010000526.1, read on the forward strand.
AATTACAGATTTCTCAATGTATTTAACAATTTTATAGTATGGATGACAGTTTAGCCCATTGACTTTAGGTAATCAGAACAAATTTCTGTTTTCAATAAACCACCGTCGTCTACAAGAATTTTGTGATTAATGCGGAGAAAAAGATCAACATTTTTGCACACGCTTACATCATCAAAACTTTTGGACAGACATACAGATTTGGTTTCAAAAATAAAAGATTAAGAGATATTACTTTAATGGCAATTTTCTTGAGTCTGTTCATGGCAGAAAATTGCTTCAAGCGACTAAGAACAGCAGAATCAAGAGGTTTATTGGGAGCTTCGCCATTGACCTGGACCCAAGGGTGGCCTGCAAGAAAGAGAAATACAGATGAGAGAAGAAAATTGCATGTTAGCCTTTTCCCAGTCCTTAACATCTCTCTCTCTCTCTCTCAATGAAGGAGAATTCAATACAAGGCCGTTATAAGACCACCAAGACTTCCAGAAGATGACACCCAAAGCTAATATCCATCATCACTTAAAATTCAAGCTTTGACCATTCAAACTATCATCTATTGCTCAGTGGGTTAAGAGTATGTGCTTTTATATGTCTCATAAGAATGTACTTTGGCTTCACTAACAGAGCATTAAAAATCAAATGGGGTGGAGGTAAATTACATTTCAGATTCCCTAAGAGCAAAACAAAATTCATCAAAAGCTTGACATTAATGCACACCAACTTCCCCTAGTGTCGATGCTAGCATCCCAGGTAATAAAGGTGGAAGACTGTGCCAGTGGTCAATATTTGTAGCTTGGATAATAATAGGCACACTCTAGCTAATATACATCAAGTCCTCTGCCTATCAGTCAATCTACATTCAAAGTTATTGGAACACCCCCAATCCTTTTTATGGAATTTAGGGTAACATTGTAGCCTTTGGAAGAAAATTGAATATAAACATGAAGGATAATCCTTTTAATACTCATTAACTAACAAGGAAGACACATTTTTACATTTTTTGAAGTGTTACTTCCTTCAAAAGTTACCATACATTTGATCAGACGCTTCTTCTCACAGCCACATAACAACCACCTTGGATGATTCTCTCAAGGCCACTATATCCCCAACCCCACCTTAGTTCCCATAATGTACCACAATATAGCCGAATCATTTCAGTTAAGATTATATAAAAATATGAGTTACATTTGCTTATATAACAAAGTAATACATAACCAGGGCATATTTTACTCACACAGGACTTCATGGGCTGTCAGGCGCTTTTTGGGGTCCCTGTCAAGCATTTTGCGGACCAGATCTTTTGCACTGGCTGATATACTAGGCCATGGTGAAGATACAAAGTCAAGTTCACCTCTTAAAACTTGTTCAAATATTCCGTGCTCCGTTTCTGTTAAGAATATAATCCCAAGATTAGTGCTATAGATGGATGAAGAACTTCAAAATCAGGGTCTATATAATTCATTTTTCTTTCAGATCGAGAGAAAAATTTCTCACCATCCCAAAATGGAGGAACACCACATAGTAAAATGTATATGATCACCCCGGCACTCCAGACATCACATTCTGCACCATAATGCTTCTGTAATACTTCTGGGGCTACATAATAAGGGCTCCCAACTACGTCAGTGAACATCTCACCTGAATCAATGGAAAGGTATTTTCTAATCAGTCACAGGATGGACTAAATTAACATGGAAGTGTGAAAAAAGAGACCATATGCATTTGGTAACTCATAAGGAAGAAGAGGAGACAACGAACACAAAACAACAAGCCTAAGAGTCCGCATTGTACTTCTATTGGCATGTCCATAAAATGAATATACACGTCATGATGAATCCCTTCTATTACATTCTCTATCATAAAAGTTAAGAATGTTCACACTTTATAAATGAAAAGAATTATTTCTTTTGTTTAACCTTTTTATTCAATTTAAGTAAGAGCTGTAATATTGCAATCACACTAAGAAATGCATTTATGACTATGAAGTAGTTCCCTTGTATTCTTCCCTCCTCACCTTTAAAAGGAAACACGTAACAATCTAACTAGCAAGTGTCATTAACTAGTGGAAGTAAAAAATGTCTACAGATAGTGAGTATCTCTCAATCTATATTCTGGTTGTATCTGTTCGTCCCATCAAATATCAATGATAGAACAGATAGTAGGCTTCTAGTAAAACAACATATATTGCAATGATTCCGAACATTATATAAAATAATATTACCACCATACACATAAAAGGAGCAATTAAATAATGTACCTGGCTTAAAGTACATAGAGAGCCCAAAGTCTATAGTCTTAAGGGCCGCCTCCTCTTCATGGCTGATAAAGAGAAAATTCTCTGGCTTCAAGTCTCTGTGCATAACACCCAAAGAATGACATGCTTCCACAACACCAACTATAATCCTCGCAAGCTCGGCAGCCTTCCTCTCAGTGTAATGCCCCCTCTGGATAATTCGGTCAAAAAGCTCCCCACCTGCACACAGTTCCATTATAAAATGTACTGCAACAGCATCCTCATAAGCATCAATTATCGATATAACATTTGGATGACCGGCCAAATGGTGCATAATCTGAATTTCCCTCCTCACATCATCCACATCATCTTGCGTGGTGAGCTTCCTCTTCACAATAGACTTGCAAGCAAATTCTTTACCACTTGACTTCTCAACACATAAAAAAGTAGTCCCGAATTGCCCTTGCCCTAGCTTTCTCCCCAAACTATAAATGTCCTTCAAATTGCCAGTCTTCCTCCCCAACACCGAATCAATCTGAAGTCCTACACTAGGCACACGCTTCACATGCCCGGGTTTCTTCGATTTATCGTCGTCATCTTTCGCAACCGGAGTACTAGCTTATCCGCCAGCGTTAACCTTCACCGGCTCAGGAGGCGTTTTCTGAACCGAATTCGGACCATCGGAACCTTTACAAGCATCGGAATGTTTGGGCGCATCAGAATTAGGGCTTTGGTTCTCCGGCGGAGGAAGACGGTCCTCCGGGGGCCGTGTCCGCCACACAGCATGAGCAACCGATGAAAGGAAGCCATTACCGTTGAGATTTGGTCCTACACAACTGTTCCCCATAAAAACATGTACTAATCCAACTCCATTAACACCAAATGAGATCGAATTTCAGCTACGTATCTGATTCGAACCCTAGTTTTGAGCTTTCACTCCAAACAGATTACCTTATTCGGTACCATATCGAGCTACTCTTCTCGACCAAATCAATTCAGCATAAGATAATTAGATTAATCTTTCGAAAATATCGGATTAAATGCTAATTGCAAATGAGAAAATTGATGAATGAGGGTAAGGGGATCGAAAACGTGGAGAATAATTGGCGAATTTAGGGATCAGTTATCAATAATAATGGTGATTATATCAACCAAATGCTTAGCTGATGATTCATATTTGCATGCATGTAAATTTGGAATGGTGGATTATCCATCAAAATCATAAAGATGTCGTTTTGTTGACTGATGTTATCGACGACATGTCGTTATAGACTATGATTAAACCGCCGGCCCAGTCCTGGGGTCCTGGTAAAGGTTGTATGGGCTTTTTGCGAAAGGTGGCCTGATTTTTTAATTTTGTTTTCCTTAAACACGATGTGCTCCGAATTTCCTTTAAATATTGGTCATGAAAATATTATTTTATTCTTATCCATATGCATTAAGAAAATTTATAATAAGGTTGTCATAAAATTTGTATTTTGAACAGTTTTTAGTGTAATTTTTTTTTTAAAATTAGAATTATTTAATATATATACATGGACTTGGAACAAACCTTTGATAATATTATTATTGTTTTAATTTTCTTACAATTCAATTTATTTTAACTAAATAAATATCACAAAGTAACATTTTCCTTGTTCTTAAGCTTATTGATATAATTTCCGTCAATTGAGTAATATATAAAAAGTTACTAAAAATCCAGGCTTAAATAAATTAATATACGTTTTTAGTATTTTGATTTTTTATGACAGTATTTTAATATAAGTTTTCAGTTCAGAAAATTACCATTTCCGAATTGAAAACATAGATTAGGCTTAAACGTAGAATAATATATTAAAATGGTAATTAAAATGTGTGTTAGACATATATTAATCTCTCCCAAGTAAAGATATTTTATATTAAAATTCATGTACGCATCATTTTAAAAAGAACACAAATTTAAAATAGAATGGGTTACGGTACTTATCAATTGAAAAGTAATTTATGCACAAATTTTTGACAGCTCTAATCATAATCACTACTTTAAATACACAATTTTTTTCACTTTTAAGATAAAATTATTCGAAATTTAAATGCGATTTGATTAGGCATTCTGCTTTAAGATGTGCCATGGTTAATTTGGTTGGTTGAGAAATGAACTTGAGTGGAAATCATACAAGAATCTGCAATATACATGAGGAATGCCAACAGACATATTCTGAATCTGAATTCAACATTTTTACTACATGAGTAAGCATCACTCTAACGGTATACATGTGTTACTGATCAACCAGCAAAAAAAACAATTAATGGCAAGAAAATCAAACAAAACAATCAATTTTGCAGGAACAACGAACAAATACAGAAAAGAGAGAAGATACAGCAAAAGGTTGTATCGCAATCAAACTCCACTCTCAGTTGTTACCAATAAGCCTGCAATTCAAATGGATAACGAAGTTGAAAATTGGCTTTATTAGATTTGCTCGATAGAAAGACATCTTCAAAAACTTTCCAGTAGGATGCTATGTTGAGAAAAATGGCTTTAGACTTGTGTCTTGTAAACGCATCTTCCCTGCTTCAAACTAGGGGCTTTGTCCAGAAGCATAAGCAAGCCCGTATTGTTGGGTGAATTTTCAGTAACAAATCTGAAATTCAAAACATAAATTCATCATAACTACCATACTGAGTATACATACACACAATGTTTGAGGTAATACATAGAATTCCTCAGTGTTTTAGCCCCAATGGGCGATACTAGTGGTAAGGTGGAGATTGTCTTTTAAGTTGTGGATTCAGAACTGAAGCCAAGAGTGATACCCAAATGTGTGCATGAGTGTATTAATAAAAAGCCAATCAATAATAGCATAAATTTATGAACAACTTCCATGAAATCATGAACATTGTTTCCATTTATTATTTATTATTTATATGTATTATTTATTATTTATTTACATTTACAATTGTCAAAGGCGCATGCCTCGCTGTGGCATAGGCCAAAACAAGGCAAAACTCACTTCTAACCAATCCACGGCAAGACAATGTATATGGCGATCCTTTTTAGCACCTTAACATGGGGAAGGCCTTTGCGAACAATCAAACGTGGACCTAACTCTTTGCTAGATTTTATATTTTTCTTGTCGGATCTCAATATGTTGTCGCTGAATTTACTTTCGTTTACATATATGGTGCTTTTTTTTTTTTTTTCAAGTCTCGTGTTATATAACTTATGTCAAGAACATTCTAAAATATTTTTGTATTTCAAACCTTATAATTTCTTTTACACTTCATCCTAATATTATAACTCTACTTATCTAAAATTCTTATAATATTTAAAAGTATTTATTTCTCTTATTTACTGCAAAAATTTTTAAGTTATAATAATTATATATTGCAATTGACAATTATGCTATCAATCAATTCCCTATTCCAGCTCAGATTTAGTTTCTCTTCTAGTGTTACTACCAACAAGCTGACAATTTGTACAATATAAAGGAAATGTCTTGCGGACTTCTTAAAACAAGAAACTTCATGCAAAAAATAAAACTAAAAACTGTAGAAGCATAACTTCCAATTAGAAAGAAGCCAAATCCATATTATCATACACTTACCTGCTTTGACGAGCTCTTTTTCCCCATGACATGCAGGACACGGTGCACTGAACAAAGAGCAGAAATGATAAAAAATAATAGTTAGGACTACCAGTGCATCCAACAGCATATAGCAGAATCCTTGCATGAAAATATGTAAAACTAAGTTTAATTAGCTACAAAAACAATCCAAATCCCATTTGAGATGCGATACTGCAAAGCATGGTGGATGGTTATTACAAACAAATAAAGGACTCCATGAAAAGCATGCCAAAATAACGTTAAACCTTTCAATCCAAAGAATATATGGCTTGATGGAAAGAAGCACATGAAGCAATATATGATGAGAGTTACACACCCAACTTATTAGTTAAGACATTTATGGTAAGCATAATGACAATTACAATCCATTTCCGCAGAAAAAACAAAATTTGAAAGCAAAGCAAAGCAAGAAAAACCAGTTAACATAATCTGCAATCCTTAATGACAGGTCAACAATGAATATACAAGATTACCTTGACAACTGATGAAAAGCTTCTAGCACCAGATGTCTTTGTTAAAGGCATTCGACTTTCTGATGGCATTTCCTTACACAAATGCTGAGCTATTTCTTTAAGTAATACCAGTTGTGCATTATCAGTCCGCATTGAAATAATGGCCTGCCTCATAGATTCCCTGTCAGCCTCAAGCACCTGTAGCCTCATGTACAGCTTCTTGATATCATCAGGATCATCCATATCTAACTGATAGTCAGCTTCTTTTGGTGCTTTGGTATAATCATCGAAACCAACTCCAGCTTTAGAATCTGTAACACCATCAGAAGGTACCCCGTTATGAATAGAATCAATAGTATAAACTCTGTCGCTTGTGTCATCATCACTTTCCGATACATCGTCCAACTTTTTAGAATTGGACAAGTCATCTGTTGGTGAGACATAATCCATCTTCTTGAAACTAGCATTGAGCACAGGAGATTCAATGGCGGAATCCGGGACCATTCCCATACCCATGAATGAGTTTGAACTATCAGTAGAAAACATTCTGGAATGTCTTGGCCACTTAGGAGACTGACCAACAACCACTTTCTCTAAAATGCTCTTTCCACTAGGAGAATCCACATCCAGCTGATTGTTACTCGGATATCTCTCCATTTCGTGGATCCTAAGTTCCAAATTCTTCAACTGGTCACGAGGGGTCTCGCCAAATGCATATTTTTCAATATCTTCATCCTTGTTATCACCTTCCAGAGGACCTTGTGTCTCGTTCACTTTGCATTTCAGAGGTGGATAATCATAGGCAGGAGATTCAACTCGCTCATCGAGATCTTCACTAAAGCTTGTATTACGGCTAATCCCTTTCTCCCCTTCGACCTCTGACTCCGTGAGTCCATAACTGAGCATCCTGTGCTTGTATGCCTGCACTTCACATGTCAGTGATTGAATGGCTTGTTCCCTCTTATATAACACATCCTCCACTGCATAAATTTCTTCTAGGTCATGAGCCATCTTCTCCTCTACAAAACGCTTGAATTGTCGGGCCTCCATCTGGATCTCAGCTTTCTCCCTCTGCAACCTCAATATCATGGACATAGCTTCATTTGCAGCTGTGGACGAGGCATTCCTCTCCTTTTCCAGTTCAATATACAAGTCATCTACAGTTTTCTGTTGGTTACTAACCATCTCACGGAGCGCGGCACATTCATTCTCAATTTGGACCCGTGCAACCGATAAGTTATCAAACCCCGGTATAAAGCACCGATACCGTTCCGCAATCTCAAACTCATGATGCTTCCGTTTCACAGACCGAATCCAATTCCCCGGACATCCATTGGTGAGAGAAAAGCTACACCCACAATAACAACATTTTATTAAATCTTTTGAAGGCAAAATTGCTTCTGAATCCATATATCAAGTTGCACTCAAACTCGATTAGAAGACCAGCTAGTCACAACCTCGCACTAAAGGGACATGAATGGCTCTTTCAATCCCCTCCCTCGAATCTATATCCTTCAATTTTCTCCCCTAAATCCAACCACCAAATCCTGGATCAAGAATCACCACGCAAAATTTCCCGACATAACCAAATATAAGATAAAGAAATAGAACAATTCAATTCAGAAACACCTACCAATATACAGCATAAGAAAGATAAATATCCCCGAATCATTGCGATGGAACAAGATCGCACAAACTAATGTTTCATCAAAATACATTCAAAACAGGAAAAAGAGAAGTAAAAAAGACAAAGGTACCTTGGGAAGGCTGTAGTACAAGCTGCAGAAACGAAAGGTAGATCGAAATTTTTCGCGCGAAATGGTTCGGAGGCAACAATCGTGAATCATGATCATGATCATGATAGATGTAACCAACAACCAGACCTGAAGATAATTAAAATTTCCCCCAACTTTCTCAGGGAAAACAGAAGGGGGGAAATGGTGTTTGGATGGAAGTAAAATTGGAGGGAGGGAAACCCTAGAATTTGTATTATCTTCCTTAGCTTTGTCTTGTACTCGTAAATTTCGCGTTATTGATACAGTTGGTGGAGAGAGAGAATGCGGAAATTGGATTTTTCATGTTTAGAGAGAGAGAGAGGATAATTTTGGGAACTGAAAATGGGGAGATTAATGGCTGATGATGATGACATTAGTCTTGTTTTAGCTTTTTTGTGATTTATTGGTCTTTACAACTAATCCCGGTGGGTTTTTATTTATTTAGTATCTAAATCCAAATATCTAATTATCTATTTTCTATTTATATAATAATAATTATACTATATGACTTTTTTTTCATTCATTTATCTGAAAAGTATAACTCATGATAAAAGTCAGAATAATGTACTATATGATTTTACTAAAATTTAATGGTTTCAATTTATGCAATAGTTATGTTTATGCATGTAAAACGTAATTTTTTTATGCTCTATGATTATTGTTAGATTGTATAATTAAGTAATTAATAATATATATTGATGCGGGTAAAATTGGCTTTTACTCGACCACTTAATCCATTGGGTGTGGAATAGAGTTTGGAAAGCTTTGAAGCTTCTGCAAGCAATTACTTTGCTACCTGTGACCTGAAAGAAAACAAGGGTTAGGAGGTGCCGGCGGTGTTGGCGGCGTGGTCACTCCGACCC